>WNWK01007243.1:37500-96162 GCA_009830355.1 Cherax destructor | reverse complement strand
AAGAACCTTAATTTAAGGAGATGGAGCAATCCTCCCTTTCCTAGGGTTTACCTGGAGAGGGTTTCGAGGGTCAACGCCCCGCGGCCCGTCTGAGACCAGGCCTCATGGTGGTAAGAGCTTTTCTTTATTTCTCCTTGACTGGTATGTTTGGTTAAGGAGTAATAGTGAGGTTATATTAGGTTAATGAACACTAGGTTATGTTTGTACAGCTTTTTATTTAAACTGTTTTCCTTGAACTATATATATAAAAAAACTGCTCCTCTGTACCTAACCCCGAGAGGGGCACTTTTTTTCATAGCTTCTATAGATTTTACAAATTCCCAGGACCGTGTGGTACCTGGATGAGAGAGAGGTTGTTTCGCGTTCAGCGGATGGTGGATCGAGCCGCCAGTACTCCCAAAGCTGAATGACCCAAGCGGGTTTTGCGCTTCATGTAAATGGTATAATAATTTACCTTAACCCATATTTTATCGTAGTGTGGGAGAAATGGGAGGCATTATTATTATTATTATTATTATTATTATTATTATTATTATTATTATTATTATAAAAAAGAAGCGCTAAAAATACAAGGGTCATACAGCAGAAATGGGAAGCAATCAGGTTTGATCCAAGGAAGCGACGCGTAGCTCTAGATCCCCGGATAAAGAGCCGCTCACAGGCAACAATGCACCCCTCTCTTTCCTCATATCACATATACCCCAAACCCCCTCCTCCATGACGCATCCATACCGTGTCTTACCAATTATATCCAGTTTATGAGGAACTTGCGAGTCACTAGTGTAGTCAAACACAACTCCCCCACCACTGCCCCCACCCCCACCACTGCACCCACCCCCAGCTACACCCAGGCTAGATACCAGCCATAACTACTTCAACTGTCCCGTCTCCCCATCCCAGCCCACCTCCTCCCCAAGTATCTCCCTCCCCCACCAACGTCCCTGGCGAAATACCAGCCAAACCTACCTCAACCATCCCCTCCTCCTCCCCAAGCATCACCCGCCCCCACCCCAACAACCGTCCCTGGCAAGAGATCAGCTAATATCCCCCATCCCTCCGTTGCCCCGTACTCCATTTCCCCATCTCTACCCTCCTTCTCCCACCCCGCCACACTAACACTATCCTACCATACAGATCACCCCAGTTCTACCCACCAAGGACCTCACCCCACCACCAGACTGGGGCGTCTGGCCTCACTACCATTATGCGCGTCAAACTATCCTAGTAAAAGTCAAGCCTGTTCACAGCCATTGTAGTTTTATCCGGTTTGTGGTCACAGAACTTGTGGCTTTCCAAATCACAAAACGGGTAGGGTTCGAACCCATCGTAGACGAATCCTGAAACTTGCAGGCCAGTGAACTCAACTACTGGGCTCATGCCGGCCTAAAATATTTATCCATCTACAAGTACATGTACACTGTATACAGACTTATCTGACATCGGTGACGTACTTTATAGAAAGCCCCTGGTTATGTAGAGCATTTCGGGCAAATTATGTTAATTTTGTCCTTAAAATGCGACCCACACCAGTCGAATAACACCCAGGTACCTGTTTACTGCTAAGTGAACATGGACATCTTAAGGAAATACGCCCTAATGTTTCCACTCGTACTGGGGATCGAACCACGGACCTCAATGTGTGAGGTGAGTGCGCTACCAGCATAGGCGCCACTGCGACCAGAAATGCTGTTTTTTTTACAGACGAATTCTACACCAACATGGCTGTGGCGTGCTCTAACTCAAGTCCCCTCAAAGCCTACGTATTAATTTTTTTTAGAATCTTCAAAGACGTAAAGGAATATTAAGTAAAAGGACAAATGCAATTAATGTGACATTTTATTGTGGCAACGTTTCGCTCTCCAGGAGCTTTGTCAAGCAGGCTTGACAAAGTTCCTGGAGAGAGAAACGTTGCCGCAGTAAAATGTCACATTAGTTGCATTTGTGTCCTTTTACTTAACATATTGTCGGTAATTCTACCAATATTAATACAAAGGTAATATTACTAAAATATACTAATTAAAAATTAGTATGCATATCAAATTGATATGGTGCTAAAAAAGATTAACCAATAGTGGCCCGGTGGTCTGGTGGCTTGAGCTCTCGCTTTACACACGGAGGGCCCGGGTTCGATTCCCGGCGGGTGGAAACATTTCGACGTGTTTCCTTACACACCCTGTTGTCATGTTCACCTAGCAGCAAATAGGTACCTGGGTTGTTAGTCGACTGGTGTGGGTCGCATCCTGGGGGACAAGATTAAGGACCCCAATGGAAATAAGACAGACAGTCCTCGATGACGCACTGACTTTCTTGGGTTATCCTGGGAGGCTAACCCTCCGGGGTTAAAAATCCGAAGAAATCTTCTTTGCTTTCTTATGTTCTTATATAACATCACTGTGTTGTTCCTTTCCAGGACTTGACACGCCATCTAGCCAGCCAATGGCGCGACAGATTTGTTCTGACGTCATTGTGGTAGTGGTCATCTAGCCAACCAGTGGCATAACAGAATTGCTCTGACGTCATTCGATAAGTGACCAATCAGAGGTAGTCTGTGGCCCAGCCTCCCAGCATCTCCCACTCACAACTCAGTATATAACCAGACACACCGGGGCCCAACACCAGTCAGCCCTGAAACTCAGACACGAGTGGACGGTCTTCTTGCAAGCTTGTGCTTCAGAATTACTGAAAACTTACAACAGATTAATAGAAGAAAAACACGTAACCAAGAGGACATACTTTTGGCAGATATCAGATCTGATCATATAAGTATACTGAAGTGAACATTGGAATTTTCCACGCGCACTACCGCACAGGTGACATAATTGCGCATAGCGTAAAAAGCACAAGAGTTGGTTCTTGTTTGTATCAGCTCCCAGACAGAACCCCAGGAATGTGCTTCACAAATATGGGAGGGCCTGAAGTTGAGATTACTGGGGTGGCGACCCTGTGCTTTGAAGAAGCGGGGACCTGGTTTCAAGGGTCCATTACTGCTGAAGACGACACACAATACGTCATCTATGGTACTAAGTCTAAACGTCTGAGTCAGCCTCAACTTAGCCCAGGTGAGTCACACAGCAGCTACAGCTGGGTACATTTACTGTCGTATAGACTAACATACGACTTGCTTGTTACAATATACGACAGCAAGGTTTGCCAGCCTTCGTGGAAGGCCTAAACTCTATATATAAAATTTAGTTTTATATATGTAATATGAAAATTTTGGTTAGTTTTCGTAGTTCATTTGCTGATTACCATAAATATTAATTGTTCAGACCATTATGCATTCTTAAAGACTAACATAACATTTACTACTAAATGACTTGCCCATATATCTACACTCCTGGATTAAACTTGGGTGTACTAAGCTGGTAACGCCCTCAATTCAACCGAACTTTGGCAGTTTTAACGATAGGTTGGACATATTGGATGATTGGGCGTAATCATATGTTGGTATTGGGTCTAAACATTAATCTTTAAATTTTTCTTTCTTAGATGGTTGCGAGTGTGATCTGGACAGCGGATCTGGGGTTCCCGTTACCTTTGACATACGTGTTATGGATTGCGAAGTTGGGGAAGAATACGTGCTCAAGCGAGTCCATGGCAGGAATGGTGAACAGTGTACCTTCGCATGTGCTGCCGTCACCTTCACCACAGAGAAGGTATATCGGGGCCAAAAGGCCGACATGATTACCCAGCGGTGTCTTGGCCACAAGATGAATGGACGCCGCAACCTGGTGTACCGGGGACCCATCAAGCTGCGCTGTGTGCCTATCCGTCGCAACACACAATGGGTGTTGTGAGCTGCGCCTGCATAGGGCCATCAGGCCCACGCAGGGGACCAAACACTAGGTTGCTGTCACTTCTCTGCACCAGTGGCTCCTTGCTGCATCGAGGGCAGGTGGTGACCGACCAGATATACCGAAGACTCGGTCGTGACACGCCGTAGACCATATTTCCTTGGCGGAAGTTCCTCAACCATGTGACTCCTGCAGCCATGGTCTGCGTCTGCAGCGTAGCTAGTCCGAATATGGTCAGTCGGATGACACTTGGCTGATGTCATTTGTAAAGGGCAAAGTCAGACCACAACAGAGGCAGGTCCTGAACTACTGTATGTATTCTGAAGGAAAAGGTCCTGTACTCCAGATAGAGTAGTCAGCTTACTCCCTGTAACACCGACATGTCCCTCCAAACGGGGTAGAAGCAAGCCAACCTGAAATGTGAAGAAAGTGTCAGACCACGTCACATGTTCGCACATACCACCACTTCCAAATGATGTTTTTATTTCATCATACATCATCATAATCTTGACCCATAAGGGTCATACAGACTTCATCATACAGCCCATAATAGTGTTGCTGTTATTGTGACTGGTCTGTACACATGTACCTTTACGGCATTAAGCATAGTTTAACCATGTATCCTTATACTGATTTGTGTAATAGCACATCATTGTCAGCAACTCTTTAAATGCAGATTTGAGCCCATGGTACACCACCCCTAAAACTAGCCTTAAAGTTTTAGGCTTGGTTTACGATGGGTTCGAATAATGCCCATTCCTTGAGCCTTACATTTTCAACCTTATTATTATATTGGTGGGGAGATGCAGACAGCTTGTTGAAATATATGTCTGATCTGAAAAATCTCATTCATATTTATTATATTAATGGTTATGAAGTGTCAGTAAAGGTCAATGCAACAAAATTTTTTTTTAAATCCTTTAAAAATTAATTGATGATTGTATTATTATAATCAATCAAATAGAATTGATGATTATAATTTAATTGTAATATTAATATGTAAATTATAATTACCTATGTGCTGCACTTATTCATATATGTATTCATCCATACAAATATGTACTTTCAATACCCCATGACTCGGTTGGTAGTGAACTCAGCTCACATACTGAGTGTCCACGGTTCGATTCATGGGGGAGGATGCTAGTAATACCTTAGATAAGGGTGAGTTTTAAAATAAGTTGAGGTAGTATAACAGCTCTTGTTGGTGAAAGGCTCTGTGTCCAAGGAATTGGAACTACCCTTCACCATTGGGTTATATTCAAAGGGGAGGGGGCACTAACCCATAGAGGTTATACAGTGCTTTGATTCATGAAAGTGGAGCACTGGTCAAACTCCCTAGCCCCCTTGTATAAAACTTTATTTCTCATTCTCATGAGAGGTATGATCTGTACAGGTTATTATACAGTAAAGGGTATTTTAATTTACATGTACTAAAAATCCATTCTTGTAATAAGTCTGAAAAAAAAATTGAAACTTGTTTGACCCAATTTATGAAGTGCAGTACAGATTATATCAACAGCATGTTAAACCCATATGGGTCATTTGATGCTTTATTCGTTTCAAGCTCCAAGGTGCACTACATTTTGTCCAATGAACTAGTAAACCCTCCCTAGGAAGGAGTTGATGCTGCTGTTCATGTGAACTTGTCCTGAGTACTGGACCATCATCGGTGACCCTGTATACTAGTGATGTATCGGATATTTGCATCCGCATCTGCAGAACATCCGCACAATTTCTTACATCCGTATTTCACAGCAAATAGATATCCGTATATGCATCCGAAATCCGCACAATTTCTTACATCCGCAAAATGAGTAAGTAAGACGTCCGTATACACATCCGCATACCGGATATCTAAATTTTTCACATCCGATACATCCCTACTGTATACCAACTTCATTATCGTTACTAACACTCTTAGGTGTGCCAGACCTGTCACAAGCTCTTTGAAGTTAGGTTATCATTACATTCACAGGGAATTGCTATACTCATAGTCGCCAGTCATGCCACTTAGTATTCCAGGAGGCTGTGAGTTTACCATTTCAACAGAGGACTGTCATTAGAGGTTCAGTGAGGTATGTCACGAGAAAGAATGACATAGTACAGTGGACCCTCACTATTCGAACACTCCAAAACTCACCCTCATTCCAGAATGCTGTTCAAGTGCTGTTACCAAACGAATTTATTCCCATAAGGAATGATGTAAATTAGATTAGTCCATTTCAGACCCCCAAAAATACACTTATAATAATAAACTTACATAAAAGGGTGAGTTTTGGAGTGTTCGAATAGCAAGGGTCCACTGTATAAGAAAATACTATCGCCTGGCAACTGGTGACTTTTACAGCCAGAGTAAGAAACAGGAGCCTACATTGTAAGCAAACTGGTTTGATTAATCTGACGAGTTTTCCTGTTTTTAAGTTTAGTTTAATTAGGGGTTGCCAGATGAATTACCCACTAATATTACTGTTGTAACTTTTAAGACAATATGGGAGGGAGCCTTGTCTGAAAGTCTTCTGTTGCTGGATAAACTGTGTAACTAATATTAATACAACCAGAACTAAGCGCTTAACCCACAAGGGTCCATGCCCATAAATTGGTAAACTTACTGAGGACTGAAAAAGGGTGAAAAACAATAAAAAGTGAAAAAAATTCTAGTGTTGCTACTACTTCTTACATCTGTGAACATGCCAGCACAGCTTACTAAAACCAATGCAGTGAAATTGTAGAAATTGAAAAGTAGAGGATTACATCAAAAATGGTTTTACATAGACTGGTAATAAATATGAACCAGTTGGATGGTTGAATATACAAAACTATTATTTTTTTTTTTTAACACATCGGCCATTTCCCACCAAAGCAGGGTGACCCCCACAAAAAAGAGAAAAACTTTCATTATCATTCAACACTTTCACCATCATTCATACATAATCACTATCTTTGCAGAGGTGCTCAGATACAATTTAGATGTCACTCCAAACAGCCAATATCCCAAACCCCTCCTTTAAAGTGCAGGCATTGTATTTCCCATCTCCAGGACTCAATTCTGGCTAACCGGTTTTCCTGAATCCCTTCACAAAATATTACCCTGCTCACACTCAAACAGCTCGTCAGGTCCCAAAAACCATTCGTCTCCATTCACTCCTAACACGCTCACGCACGCTTGCTGGAAGTCCAAGCACACAAAACCCCCTTTTCCTCCTCCCTCTAACCTTTCCTAGGATGACCCCTACTCTGTCTTTCTTCCACTACAGATTATTATTATAATTAAAACTAAGCACCAAACCACCAAGTGCTGAGTAAAAGTAGCCTGAATCACATGAAATAACAGAGACATCTTGAAACCAAACATCCTGACATGAAAGAAAAAAATGATTTAAAAAAAAAAATCCCACCTCCACAAGTGAAAAAACCATGTACAGATCTGGTAGAATATCTGAGAGATAAATTTTCTTTTGCAGAAAAAAATTGTGCATTACTTTATAATACTAATACAATTTCAAGATGCATCAAAGATATTGGCTTTTTGTGAAGCAGAGCTAATGAGTAAAACTTGTTTGTGGGCCGGTGGTCTGGTGGCTAGAGCTCTCGCTTCACACATGGAGGGCCCGGGTTCGATTCCCGGCGGGTGGAAACATTTCGACGTGTTTCCTTACACCTGTTGTCATGTTCACTTAGCAGCAAATAGGTACCTGGGTTGTTAGTCGACTGGTGTGAGTCGCATCCTGGGGGACAAGATTAAGGACCCCAATGGAAATAAGACAGACAGTCCTCGATGACGCACTGACTTTCTTGGGTTATCCTGGGTGGCTAACCCTCCGGGGTTAAAAATCCGAAGAAATCTTATCTTATCTTAATCTTCTATTGAAGATATGCTTATTTGTCAGCCTCTTTTTACCAAAACCATGGGTAGATTTTAACTATTTTGCAGTTAATGGAAGCTGCTAATTTCATCTGAAAGCTTACTAGATATACTTCAAGTCACCTTAGAGAAAGGTTTTACATCAGAGATAAGGGTCAAACAGCACAAGGGAAATGGGAGGTACTTGGGTTTGGTCCAAAGAAAAAATAAAGTACAATTCCTTGAATCAAGAACCTCCTGCCAACATCAAGGCACCTCTCGAGGTGTACAGATACAGTAAAATAATTATAATAATCATTACACTTATGGGATGAGTGCTAAACCTGCAGGGGTCATACAGCATCAGGGAGGAATGGAAGACAAGTAGTGTTCGGTTTATGGAAGGCTTGATAAAAAAAAATTAACAATAAACATTTAACGTTAAAATGTTACTGTACCTTGGCAAAAGTGAGATGAACCCAACTGTGTAAAAAAGTACTGTCAAATTAACAGGTAATACTAAGGGTAAGGATTAAGTACTGTACAGAGAACAAGATGGTATAGTTGTGAATGAGTACACAAATACATTAAAATTTCTGGGAAAATTTACCACTCCATTCTTTACCAGAGATCATAATTTTTTTTAACATAGTCAACTAGGATACCTTAATGAAATAACTTCAAAATTAACTAATTTGTATTTCCATGCTTTTCAAGTTTTACATAAAATATCATTACTAAAATACATTATATACTTAACACTAGTAAGATCTGACAGTAATAAATTTCAAGCTGTCAGTCTACTAGTAACATTCTTGTTAGCCATACACAGTTAAAAACAACCCAAAATACCACTTTGTCCAAAAAACAACTAGATAAGCTTCTTCAGATGCCAAATTATTATTATATTCATGGGAAGTCCTAAACCCACAAGGATTTTAGGGTAATAACTGTGTAAGCTTGGAGGACAGAAGCACCAGGGAGGCTTGACTCGTTGTTTGCAGGTTACCTGTAGTCAGTTTTAAGGGATACTGTCTTTGCAGCCCGGTGCCAGACCAGGCTTTCAGGTTGCTGACCTGATTAACAAGGTGCCAGCGACAAGTGGATCAAATTCCTAGGATCAAGATCCCTTCACCAGCATCCAAGGTTTTTATTGTATGCTATTTGAAACTGTAATGACTCCAAATCATTTTCAGTGCAAGTGCTGTACTTAACAGCTTTTAAAACTTTAGTCCAAGTATCCAGTTTCCCTGAATTTCTTCATAGATATTATCTTTCAAACACTTCAACAGCATATAAAACTAAACTTCCTTTGTTAATTTTTTTTATTAAAATCTACATTTTATTTGCTCTCAATTCTAATTTCATAAACAACTACATCCTGCCTCGGTGGGAGACGGCCGACGTGTTGAAAGAAAGAACTACATCTACCACTGACATTAATTTTCAAGGTTACTTTTACGAAGTAGATCAGACTTAAGTTATGGAGGTGGGATGAATTAGTACCTGCACTCTGAGGGATGGGTGGGGATGCTGTGTAGTTTCAAGTCATTGGAACAGTAATGTCCAAACATTTTTGGAAACAGCTAGAGAATGAGTGGCAGTGACTGTATTTCTTTGGGTCACTGCTTTAGTGGAAAATGGCTAGTGTCATTTTTTTTTATATTGGACTTCAAATGTGTATTATGTGTATTAAAAATTATGGATTAACTGATAATTAGACGTTCAAGTGAATAAAGGGCTGAGCTGTGTGTTCGTTTGGAGAAACTCTTGGCTTCCAAAATCCGATTAATCAAAGGCTCCATGTCCTCCAATCCTTCCAGGAACTTGCGCTGCAGAAAGAAATAGTTACTAGAATGGAGGTAAAGAACATTGGTTTATGTCTTAACTATAAATAATTTTACAAATCACACTAAGAAATATTTGCTGTAACTAAACATACAGAAGTATGTTTAGTTACAGTGCTTATGAAAGATGTTAAACATTATTCATGTCATGTTAGAAATCATTAAAGGCATCACATTTAAAAATATATATGAATAACTGTATCTATATCTGAATACAGTGATCTCTCTCTCTAAATCAAGTACCAAATTATTAAAAATGATTTTAATTAAACTTTATTCAGTTCAAAAATCAAACTGGCTGTTTAAAGTTAACTCTGATGTGTTGATCACAAATCTGAACTTGTTTAGTCATTATCACAATTTTTTTTAAAAATCTTATGATTAATATTTTGGTTAAATGGATTTGAAGAGTCACATGATATATGTTTCTTAACAATCATAGGTATTATATTATGCATAGATATTAAATGTGGTACCTAGGTAGTAAGTTGGTAGACAGCAACCACCCAGGGAGGTACTACCGTCCTGCCAAGTGAGTGTAAAACGAAAGCCTGTAATTGTTTTACATGATGGTAGGATTGCTGGTGTCTTTTTTCTGTCTCATAAGCACACAAGATTTCAGGTATGTCCTGCTACTTCTACTTACATTTATAAGCATATATATACACACACACCTCTGGATTTTCTTCTATTTTTCTTACTAGTTCTTTTTCTTGATTATTTCCTCTTATCTCCATGGGGAAGTGGAACAGAATTCTTCCACCATAAGCCATGCGTGTAGTAAGAGGCGACTAAAATGCCAGGAGCTAGGGGCTAGTAATCCCTTCTCCTGTATATATTACTAAATGTAAAAGGAGAAACTTTCGTTTCTCCTTTTGGGCCACCCCGCCTCAGTGGGATACGGCCGGTGCATTGAAAGAAAGATAAATGTGGTACATGTAATGAGAAAACTAATACAGTGGTACTTCGAGTTACGATATTTTTTCGTTCGAGAATGCTGTTCAAGTGCCATTACCAAACGAATTTATCCCCATAAGGAATAATGTAAAATAGACTAGTCCTTTTACACCCCCAAAAATATACTTACAAAAGCATTTAAAAAAATAAACTTACATAAAAGGGCGATTTTGGGGACCATCGTAACTCGAGGTACCACTGTACTGTACTTAATGTAAATTTATTATACACATGCATAACAAAACTAACAGAAATTTCCAGTCATAAAAACATTTTACACCAGTTTTCACGATTTTTCGCTTGTCTTTGGTATCGCTCTTCTGCATCAGTGTCTAGCAGTAATAGGCCATCAAACTGATCAAACTTGATGGTTATGTCTTGTTGAAATCATTCAGTGTGTTCATCACTAATGTCACTGAGGCTTGGCGGGAACAGGTCAAGGCGAGAACGGTGGAAATGAATCTTGAGGGACATCTAATATACCAGTAGACATGCTGTCAACAGCTCTTTTACAATATTTCTGTAATCATCACACTCCAACAGCACACCCATTAAAAACCAATTGTCTTCATTTATAAACACTTATTTTTTAATTTGAAGAATTTTTTTGATAAAAAAAAAAAAACTTCGGTTGTCTGGCCTTAAAGAGCTTTACATCTATAAAATAAACTTACTAAGTTTGTAATGTGAGTGAAGCAGGAGAGGAGGTGGCGGTGAATGCTGACCTCAGATGTCATGACCAGCTGATGATAATTAGTGTCAAGTAGCATGCTGAGCCACAAGCTGGCTTGACACAACGACGGTACTCTTACTTGGCTGTCCAGGATCTCTTCTGCCTGAAAGTTAATAAAAAACAGTGCTTGTTTTATAAGAAAACAAAAAAGGGCAATAAAAAAAAAAATATCCACTGGGAATCAAATAATGCTTTTGCTTACCATTTAGCAACACATTAAAATGCATAAGCTAAAACAGAAAGGCAAGAGAAATATAAGAAGGCATAGTACAGCCCCAACTTATGAACAAAATGTATTCCTAGAAATCATTTATAGCTCAAAACTTAATTTCCCAATCCAATAAAATTTTGTGTATTTTTAATTATGAAAAAAAAAAGTGTTACTTAAGGACTGAGGAATTGATGGAGAGGAAGGGATAGGCAGAAGAGACGGGAAAATAGATCATCCAGGTAATGTACCAACTGACTGCAACATGGCTGGCTAACTTCGCTATTTTCACCAGCAAGCCCAGAAGGTAATAAATACAGGCATGATTCCTACTGTTCAACATGGGCCTGATGAAGCCTTATATTTTTTCTTAATTATTACGAGTCAGGGGTGGGAAAAGACAAGAATGTTATATTATTTACACTAGGTTGAGTTGTATTAGTTGCAAAGCTTTAGACCTGATAGGATATTTAGCAATTTTAATATGTAAAGTTATTAACAACACTATTAACCCTTTCACTGTCCTGACCCCCAATCTGAAACTTGTCCAAAGTGTCCAAGAATTTTCATTTTATTTTTTATTTTTCTTATGAAATGGTAGAGAATCTTTTTCTGAAGGTTATCAAACAAAAAGTACGAAATTTTATCAAAAATTGATTAAATTATCCTTTCACGAATTTTTCTGTGTCGGTGACATTTACACATTGGCGATTTTGCCCACTTTGAGTCCTATTATAGGCCAAATACACTGTTCTAGTCAACAAAATTCTTAGCTATTTTATTAGTATGTCTTCCATTTTATCATTTAAGCACAAGAACTTGTCCAATCAACTATTTCACCTACCCAATAAAGTGATCTGAAATTGGTAATTTTCCAGTTTCAAAACAGGGTCCAGAATAAACAATGAAGGCATTCCTGGCATTAAAATAACATTTCCTCTGTTTATTATTTACATTTCCAGGCTTTACATATGAATTCCATTTTTCTTTTTTATTCACACAAAAAATAGAAGATTTACTGTTATAGAAAATTGTAATAATTGTATAAATAATATCAGCGCATTCATGAATACATATTAGATCCAGCAGTTGACGTGTATTGGACACGTGATGTAATTTGTTTACTCTTGAATATTGGCAAAAATTGAGCATTTCTTCTACTTCGAGCTCCATTTCAAGCTATTTCCAATCAAAATGATCTCTACTTCTATAATATATTTTCCATTCTATCAATTGAGACCAAGAAACCGAGAATACAACCATAAAAACCTCAAGAAAATACAGAGCAAAGTTGCTGTTTTAAACCAAAAACATGGTCTTTTTTTTCTCATTATGCACTGCATGCTGCAGGATTTTTTTATATGGTGCACACTTACCAAATCGACCCATTTCCTCATATCTAGGCCCAAATTTACAACTTATCTGAGGGAACTGAGCTCATCACGTAGTACTACGGTATGGCCAGTGAAAGGGTTAATCCAATGTCATCATTAGCAATGTTCAACTAACTTATCTTAATCTACGATCAATGCCAATTTGTTTTTAGCATGACTAATTTACAATCACATTACAGACATTATAATTACAATACATATTCTTCTCAATAAACCAGCCGTATCCACCGAGGAGAATCACAATATATTTAAAACAATTCTGAGTCCATTACTCAATCAAAACAATATATGTAGACCATTATAAGCCTTAGCCTGTAATTCTAGCAATGTTTCACTCAGTGATGGGGCATCCAGCTTCTTTTCATTCATAATATTAACAATTATTTCTTCTCACACATTCAAACTATCCATCTTCAGAGTTTTGTTCTTTGTCTTTTTTAGTAATTCATACAAGAGAAGGGGTTACTAGTCCTTTGCTCACTCCTGGCATTTTAGTCGCCTTTTACGACACACTGCTTATGGAGGAAGAATTCTCACCCACTTCCCATGGAATGGAAAGGAAACATTAAAAGGACACAAACTACTAGGGAAATTAGAGGAAAACATTATTATATTGTATGTTATTCAGCTAACAGGAACAATACACACATCTGAAAATACAGTGGACCCTCGGTTTTCATTAAAAATTCTTTCCAGAATGCTTTTCAAGTGCCGTTACTGAACGAATTTGTTCCCATAAGTACAAATGTAAGTTATATTAGTCATTTCAGACCCCCAAAAATACACTTACAAAATTATTATTCTTTCTAAACCACAAGGGTACACTTACAAAAGCTCTTACAAAAATACACTTACATAATTGTTCGAGTTTGGAGGTGAACGAAAACCAAGGGTCCACTGTATAATCTTGCCACAGGTATAAAGCACTGCATAGAGAACAATAATTACATTAAAGCTTAAAATTTAAACCTGTGATATCAAAGAATACACTGTTCATCAAAATACCAACTTACCTCACCAGTTGTAATCAAGTAATGCAGATACTGTATGAGAGAGAGGGCATGACTGAAAGACAGTCTTGGTAGATCTATGAGTAATTGCATGTCTGTAAAGGGCTTCTGCAAAACTCCATTTATGAAATGTGCCTTGCTGGAGTTAAACGGACACAAGATTTCTGCAAAAATAAAAATACACTTGTTTTTTTCCTAACTGATGAATTCTTAATGTTTCACCAAGACTGATTTTAGTGATGATTATTATATAATAATAAAAGGCAGATGGGCAGCATAAATAAAATCCAGCAGTATTTGAAGTGGTCATCACGTATCCAATTTAGTGGTTCCAGATAAACCATTACACTAATTTTATAAAGTACGTACTATGTCTCATATTTCTAATGATTGGGTAATAATCTCATTTTGTTAGTCAGTATATTTATCAATCTCTTTCAGTTTTTTCCAATTCAAACTTGAAATTTTAAACCAAATGACTATCTGAAACATGGGATAAAGGATAGCAAGTTCTCCACACAGGCTTGCCAATGAATATGATGCCCTCACAAGCAAGAGGTGACTGGGTATACATTATACAGCAAGCTCCAACCCAAGTTGAGATTATAAAGATGCATAGTGAATGGTATAAATTTATGGCATTTTTAGAAGATGTCTGAGATTATAAAAAGAATTTGTTGTAGAACAGATGACCACTAAATGATGAAACTAATTTAAACTGTGACAAATAATACACATTTCTGTCAGATAACATGGCAGTTACGTAATGTTCCCAAAAACAGTGTGCAATCAAAAATGCATGTAAATTGAATTGAAGAACTTATGTGAAAAATAAGGCTACATTCATTAATGCCCTCTAAAAAAAAAAAAAAAAAGCCAACCAAATTTTTATAGGTCTCAAAATTGATAATGCAATGGAGGTCGATGTGGTGATGTATATGTCAATCAAAGATACTACAACCACATCTCTGCTAGCAGAGAGAGGATTTCCTACTCATTGCAACTGTATGGGGGTTATAAAGGAGGGGTTAGAGTGGTTGGGGTGTACACAGGAGGGGTAAGCAGTCGAAGTTAGCAGGTTTGGTGTGGGGACTGGGGAACTGCTGTTGAAGGAGGTGGAGGGGCAGAGGCTGGAAACAACGAGGCAGTGTGATGGTGACCGTTTGGGGGGAAGTGTTGGTGGCCCCATGTGGGTACTGGATGACTACGTGACTAGGTGTGTGTGTAGGCCATGAGAGGATGGGTAAGGTGTGGGCTTGGGGGTGTGTGGGCATGAAGCTGTGGGGAAGTGGTGTGAGTGACAGCATGGATAAGTGTGGGAGTGGGGCCGTGTGGGCTTGAAGCTGTGGGGAAGCAGAGTGGGTATAAAAGATGTGGTTGTCAGTGGCCTGGTGTGGGTGGTGACTGGATGATGGGTGACTGGGTGAGTGAATGTGTGGTTGGTGGAGTGGGCAGTAATGAGGATGGTGGGTGACTAAGTGATTAGGTAAATGGACAGCATGTTAGGATGAAAGGTTGGGTAAGGTTGTGGGGAAATGGTGTGGGTGAAGATGTGAAGTTGGGCAAGGTGTGGTCTTCACCTATCCCCTCACCCACATGCCCTCAACCTCCTGCAATACATCAGAGGGCTGGGTGGCTTTAGACTGACACCACCCATCTCCCACAATTGCCCTTCACTCATACCTCCTCTCCATGCTTCCAGCCACCTCACTTTCATGGATGTCCCCCACACTAGCACCCACCTCTCCCCCAAACACTTGTTCTCACCTGCGTACCTCACTCACCTACCTCTACCAATCTGACCATACACTCTCGTGTCATGTGGGACATACAACGGGTTAAGAGAATGTGGGACAGCAGCGACAGATGCACCCATGGGTCACTCTCACCCCTTCACTCAGAACTTCACTCACCCTTCTTCATCCAGTACCCTGTCCTCACTCACTAGCTCACACACTCCCACCCATTAGTCCATAAGACAATGGACTGAGGCTCACTGTGAGACTGAGGGAAAAGAATGCGGCATGAGGCACTTATTCCCCTACGTGCACTCCACTGTGTGAACCGATATTTTATGGTGTGTTCACCAAAAGTATGCCACAATTTTCCAACTGTGTTAGAGCAAAAATATGTAAACAGATTGCACATTATCCAACAGTCCACAGTGCCAAATTTTGAAAAGCTATTAAAATAAGTGAGGTACAGGATATCTAGTTTTTTATATTGTATGTAGTTTCATATACTATTTGCTGCATTATATACTAACAACAACAACCTTATGTACTGAATGAAAAATATTCTATGATACAGATGGCAAACTATTTATAATGCATTATAACTTTAGCTTCAGAAAAAGCTAGGTCAAACTGAAAGCAGTTACTAAATCTGCATATTCATATTCACAACGAAATTGGTAATGCTAAAATACTTTTACTTAGAATTATATAAAAATAAAAGAAACCTTAACCAAATTATTCCAGAAATTATGTTCTAACAGCATTCCAGTGTAATTTTGTAACCGATGTTACTGTATTAACAAACCCAAATTAGTAGTGGTATGTGTGAAGTATATAGGTAGTAGGTTGGTAGACAGCAACCACCCAGGGAGGTACTACTGTCCTACCAAGTGAGTGTAAAACAAAAGCCTGTAATTGTTTTACATGATGGTAGGATTGCTGGTGTCTTTTTTCTGTCTCATAAACATGCAAGATTTCAGGTATGTCTTGTTACTTCTACTTACACTTAGGTCACACAACACATTCATGTACAAGCATATATATACACACCCCTCTGGGTTTTCTTCCATTTTCTTACTAGTTCTTGTTCTTATTTCCTCTTATCTCCATGGGGAAGTGGAACAGAATTCTTCCTCCGTAAGCCATGCGTGTCGTAAGAGGCGACTAAAATGCTGGGAGCAAGGGGCTAGTAACCCCTTCTCCTGTATATATTACTAAATGTAAAATGGGAAACTTTCGTTTTTCATTTTGGGCCACCCCACTTCGGTGGGAAACGGCCGACGTGTTGAAAGAAAGAAGAAGGATTGCTGGTGTCTTTTTTCTGTCTCATAAACATGCAAGATTTCAGGTATGTCTTGTTACTTCTACTTACACTTAGGTCACACTACACATTCATGTATAAACATATATATACACACCCCTCTGGGTTTTCTTCTATTTTCTTACTAGTTCTTGTTCTTATTTCCTCTTATCTCCATGGGGAAGTGGAACAGAATTCTTCCTCCGTAAGCCATGCCTGTCGTGAGAGGTGACTAAAATGCTGGGAGCAAGGAGCTAGTAACCCCTTCTCCTGTATACATTACTAAAGTTAAAAAGAGAAACTTTTGTTTTTCTCTTTGGGCCACCCCGCCTTGGTGGGAAATGGCCGATTTGTTGAAAGAAGAAAAAACATGCAAGGTTTCAGGTACATCTTGCTACTTCTACTTACACTTAGGTCACACTACACATGTATAGACAAGCATATATATACACACCCCTCTGGATTTTCTTCAATTTCCTTACTAGTTCTTCTTCTTGTTTATTTCCTCCATGGGGAAGTGGAACAGAATTCGTCCTCCATGAGCCATGCGTGTCATAAGAGGCGACTAAAATGACGGGAGCAAGGGGCTAGTAACCCCTTCTCCTGTACATATTACTAAATTCAAAAGGAAAAACTTTTGTTTTTCCTTTTGGGCCACCCTGCCTCAGTGGGATATGGCCAGTTTGTTGAAAGAAGAAATAAGAATAAAAAGTTTTATGTCATATGTTAATCACAAATTAACTTCTCCAAGCACCTACTCTCTGCATCTTCCTCGCAGGGTTCAAACTCCATCTGCAGGATAGGACACTGACATAGGCCCTCAAATTCCATATCTTTACATTGTAAGTAGAGGTTGAGAACATCAATAAGACAAGTCTCAGGGACATTGCTGAATGAAGTTATTGCTTCGTCCAGGAGTAGTAAATCCTTCTTTTGTATTAAATGTGTCACCACATCTGCCACAAGTCTGAAAATAAAAATCAATGTAAACTGTAATTATCTGACCCTGAAGTTAAAGACAAAGACTAAATAATGATGAGTCTTTTTGCATTCACTCTTCAAGTTTAGAATAGCACCCTTGAGCCAAGAATTCACAATTACACTATTTAACCCTTTCAGTGTCAGTCCCGTTATATAATGGCTTTGAAGCTTGTGTTGGTCCCATAGTACAACACAATGAGCTCAGCTCATTCAGATAAGCTGTGAGTGGCAAATTTGGGCATAGAGAATGGGTCTATGCGGTAAGTGTGCACCATATAAAAAAAAATCCTGCGGCATGCAGTGCATGAGAAAAAACTGCAACAATGTTTTTGGTTTAAAACAGAAGCGACTTTATGGTGTATTTTCGCATGGATTTATGGCTGTATTCTCAGTTTCTTTGTCTCATTTGATAGAATGAAAGATATATTACAGAAATAGAAATGATTTTGATTGGTTTCAGGACTGAAAGTAGCTTGAAACTGAGCTTACAAGCAACGAAAATGTTTGATTTTTGCCGATATTCCAGAGTACACAATACATGTCCAACTGGCCACTCTAATACACATTTAGGAATACAATGACATTACTTATACAATTATAATAATGCAGTAGTATGCATAACAGTAAACCTTCTATTTTTTGCATAAATAAAAATTCAAAATGGAAAGCAAGCATAATACGTGACTAAGGAACAGAAGAAATATTTTTTAGTGCCATGAATGTCTACATTGTTTATTCTGGACCTTATTTTGAAACTGGCACTTTTTCAATTTTGTGTGAAATTGGCCAAATTTCCAATTTCTGAACACTTTATAGGGTAATTGAAATAGTTAAATGGGCAGTTTCTAGTACTCAACCGATAGAAGGATTACTAGCAAAACAGCTATGAGTTTGGTCGACTGGAACAATGAAATTGGCCAAAAATAGGGTGCAAAATGGGCAAAATTGCCAATGCATAAATATCGCCGAGACCACTAACTTTGCAAGAGCGTAATTCCATAAGTTTTCAATCAAATTTTGTACCGTTGGTTTCATTACCTTCAGAAAAAGATTCTCTATTATTTTGTAAGATATTTTTTTTTTTTAAATTCTTCGACCCTGAGAACAAGTTTGAAATCAAGGATCTTAACCCTGAAAGGGTTAAATGAGACAGAATTACTTCTTGGGAAAAACATTTATGGCAGTATAAATAATTTAATTTATTTCCATTTTACTAACAAACTTCATGCCTAGTACAATCTTGATTACTAATAACAAATATGAACAAAATTCATAAATTTTTCTTGTCAACCATAAATATTATTAAGTAATTGGTGGTGTATAATTAGGCTATTACAATACAGGAGATCCCAATTTACAAATTCCCAAAGTTCTTCACATCCACACTTACAAACAAGTCCCACTGGAACAAACTGATGTCTATGCAAACAATTTACAAACTGAAAAGCCAGGAACTTGACTTCTCTAAAATGTAAATTAAGGCAACTCAGTGTCTTACAAGAGATGAAAAGCAACTGAGAAAATTAAGAGAAACTAACACAAATCAAAGAATACAAGATCTCGTTAAGTATGCATCACCAAAATATCCCTTTTTATAATGGTTATAAACCTACAGGAACATGAGATGTAAGTCTATGTTTGAATGGTCAAACAACTACCAGATACTTACAGTGATCCCTTTCAATATGAGACTTCACTCAACTTGATATTGGTTTCAAAGTGGTTCACAAAAGTGTCACCAAAAATTTTGATACTATGTAAAGCATGAATCAACTAATGACCAAATTTTGTTATTACCCACTGTAGGTTTGCAAAGCATTAAGTTATGAGCTAAATCTAAGTACTACATGCTGCAGAATTTTTCTGCTCTGAGGTAAGTTAGGAAGCTGGGTCTAAAGATGGAGAATGTGTGGAGGTACAGCTCCTTCCCTCACCACTGCTACCTATGCCACCTGCAGTTGCTTTCTGAGACTACAGTCTACCTTACAAGTGTTTTATCAAATGAATTTGCATATTTTTATCACCTATCACTTAGTGCTGAGTATTAGAAGAATAAGCACAAATTTATGATGACGATGATGAAGAAAGTGGAAGTCTTAGATATGCTTTGAGGCAGTGCACATGTGATGGTGACTGCCCATCCACCTCAGTCCATTAGACCCATACATTAACCTCTCCACACTCTTCCATATTGTCTCCATATAAATACACACATTGATATATGTACTGTATTACATGCATATACAGTGGACCCTCGAATATCGTAAGCCTCGTTCTTTGTAAATTTCACCTATCGTAATGTTTTTTCGTCAAACGCGGATCATCATTTGCCTCACCAATCATCGGTCGTCTGGAACGCGTTCATGCGGCCTCCCAGCGTCAACGTGCACACAAAGGCAACTCAGTTTCAGTATGGCATTGTGTCTGAGTGAGTGAGTATCACCCCACACGTTCATACGATACATTTTGTAATATTCCATCATTTTTTGTGCTTGCAACTGCTAAATAAGCCAGCATGGGCCCAAAGAAAGCTGCTAGTGCCAGCCCTATGGTACAGAAGGTGAGAAACACGATAGAATTCAAGAAAGAACTCGTAGCAAAGTACCAAAGTGGAAGAGGAAGAGAAGGGGGACAATACGATATGTACGATACTACAGCAGCAGGAGTTGATAAAGGCTACAGCGCCAGCCAGCGATAAAGTGTAGCATTAACAGTGTAGCAAGTAAGTTAAGCGATAGAAAAATGACGACACGAAACTTAACTCCTCCATTGTTGTTTGAGGTACAGGGGACCCTCGAGCATCGGCTAACCTGAGTATTGGCCGACTCGTGTTTCGGTCGCTTTTTTCGGCCCAATTTTGGCCCGACTATCGACTGTTTCCCTGTGTTTCAGCTGGCGTACCAGACCTGTCCGCCTGCCCGCTCTTGCGCGCCTCCCCGCGCAGGCGTCGTGAGCCAGTCTAGCTTTGTTTACCATTGAGTGAACATTACCCGGCGTGCTCATCCAAACATTTCACAATAAATTCATTGTGTTTAGTGCTTGTTTATTGATTGTGACTATGAAATAAGTAACCATAGGCCCAAAGAAACTTCATAGTGGCAGCCCTTTGGTAAAGAAAGTGACAAACACGATAGAATTGAAGAAAGTAGTTGTAGCAAAGTACCAAATTGGAGGAGGAAGAAAGAAGGGAGAATGTGCCTTCTTCAGTGATTCTACGATATGTATGATACTAAAGCAGCACGAGTCGATAAAGGCTATAGCACCAGCCAGCGATAAAGTGTAGCATTAATAGTGTAGCAAGTAAGTTAAGCGATTAATTGATAGGGAAAGTACAGCACGAAACTGACTCCTCCAATGTTGTTGGAGTTATATAGGGCAACTGACAACACCGCCGTGTTGTTTACCATTGAGTGAACATTACCCGGTGTGCTCATCCAAACATTTCACAATAAATTCATTGTGTTTAGTGCTTGTTTATTGATTGTGACTATGAAATAAGCCACCATGGGCCCAAAGAAACTTCATAGTGGCAGCCCTTTGGTAAAGAAAGTGACAAACACGATAGAATTGAAGAAAGTAGTTGTAGCAAAGTACCAAAGTGGAGGAGGAAGAAAGAGGGGAGAATGTGCCTTCTTCAGTGATTCTACGATATGTATGATACTAAAGCAGAACGAGTCGATAAAGGCTATAGCACCAGCCAGCGATAAAGTATAGCATTAACAGTGTAGCAAGTAAGTTAAGCGATTAATTGATAGGGAAAGTACAGCACGAAACTGACTCCTCCAATGTTGTTGGAGTTATATAGGGTGACTGACAACACCGCCGTGTCTGGCGGCCATGACCACCACTATGGAAGGCTTATCTTTCAGTGGCCCTTATACACCCAACAACAAACAACACAGCAACACTGTCAGTTAGTTAGAGAGACATATGACATTTTATTCATTCTAGAGTATATATCATGTTTCTATGTTATTAATATTGTCTATTATGTCATATTAGATGAATTGTGCTGGATAAATAAGTCGTAGAGCTTATATTAGTGTCATATTGAAGGACTATCTTGTCCTGCCTCCAAACAAACTCTCCTGCCTCTCTCATATGCCAACAAGAGTCTTCAATAAAGGTAAAACTGATTTAAAGTTCATTTATCCATTAAAATTAGTGCTTTATATTTATTTCTCATTGTTTTCTATATGTAAAACTATAGTATTTATTCTTTAAAAAATGAATTTTTTTGTGAATATTTTTGGGTGGAACGGATTAATTGTATTTACATTATTTCTTATGGGAAATATTAGTTCGACTTTCGGCCAGTTCGAGTTGAGGCCTAGCTCCTGGAACAGATTATGGCCAATACTTGGGGGTCCACTGTATATAGGGACACTTACAACACCTCCGTCCTCTGCCAGCATCTCCTCCAAGTGTAAGTATTTCTTATTTATAAAGTGTAAATATTTCTTATTTATAAATTAAAGTGTAAATATTTCTTATTTGTCAAAGGGCTGAAGAGGGGGTTGTTGAGGTGGTTTGGTCATTTAGAGAGAATGGATCAAAGTAGAATGACTTGGAGAGCGTATAAATCTGTAGGGAAAGGAAGGCGGGGTAGGGGTCGTTCTCGAAAAGGTTGGAGGGGGTAAAGGAGGTTTTGTGGGCGAGGGGCTTGGACTTCCAGCAAGCATGTGTGAGCGTGTTAGATAGGAGTGAATGGAGATGAATGGTTTTTGGGACCTGACGAGCTGTTGGAGTGTGAGCAGGGTGACATTTTGTGAAGGGATTCAGGGAAACCAGTTAATTGATTTAGTTGGACTTGAGTCCTGGAAATGGGAAGTACAATGCCTGCACTTTAAAGGAGGGGTCTGGGATAGTGACAGCTGGGAGGAACTTATTCTCAGCTGTCGTATCTGAGCACCTCTGCAAAGACAGTGATTATGTATGAGTGTGGTGAAAGTGTTGAATGATGATGAAAGTATTTTCTTTTTGGGGATTTTCTTTCTTTTTCGGTCACCCTGCCTCGGTGGGAGACGGCCGACTTATTGAAAAAAAAAAAAAATCTTATTTATAAATTAGTGTAAATATTTCTTATTTATAAATTACGTACATTGTTTGTATGAATAGTGGTAGTGGCCTCTGCTGCCGCCACCCTACCACTAATATATGTACGGCTTATGCTCTCAGTGGCCCTTATAACCCCAACAACAACACACCACCACTCCTCGTGACATACGTAATGACATATTTTATTTATTCTAAAGTATATATCATGTTTCTATGTTATTAATATTGTTAATTATGTCATATTAGATGAATTGTGATAGATAAATAAGCCGTAGAGTTGATATTAGCTTGTCATATCTAAGTATTTTGTCTTGTCTCCAAACACTCTCCCTCTCCCAACAAGAATCTTCAATAAAGGTATGTAATAGTGATTTAAATTTTCATTTATCCATTTCATTAGTGCTTTATATTTATTTCTCAATGTTTTCTGTATGTAAATCTATATTTAATCTCTAAAAAATGTATTTTTCGTTAATACTTTTGGGTGTCTGAAAAGGATTAATTGCACTTACAAGAACGAACTACCAGAATGTACAGCAGCATTTCTACCTAGTATGATAGAAAAAAAAAAGTTCTTTGGCAAATTTGGAGGTCTCCAGAAAGTAACCCTATTTTTCCCACAAGTTCTTCATTTCATATTACAACAAAATTTTGACATTACTTTATGAGCTGATTTTCAGGAATGTAACCTGCACATCAAGGGTTTACTGTACACGCAAACCATGTGAGATGGTTCTTAACTGTTGTACTGAAGCTTAACTATTGCTCACACAATCTTCAAGAACATTTAGTACTGTTAATCGATAGCCATTATAATATCTTAGGACAATGTACAGCCTTGTTTGGATTAACCCTTAAACTGTCCAAACGTAGATCTATGTTTGTACTGCTAGCGCTCCAAATGTAGATCTACGTTTTATTTTTCCTGCCTCCAAATTTGGTACGATTGGCCTGAGATGCCTGGTCAGTATAGAATGGATTTTAACATTCGGTGTGCGCAGTATTAAAAAAGTCTGGGATCACTTAGTACCTTGTGAGAGCACCAGTTCAATTGAGCGCCAACTAGGGCAAATAGCGTGGCAAACACCAGGGATTCACTGATGTCATGTCGTGTTAACACTTCCCTTTTAAGAGGAAAGTGATGATGACCCAAAGTTTAGTGGCATTGGGATGGATGTGGCCACAAGTGGTCGAGGAAATATAAAAAACCTCGATAATAACCCATGTGCAACATCCTTTCATTTCTGATACCACTGGTAGTGTCATCCTGCCAGAATGTCCAATAACCTATGCCCTAAGTAAAGAGAAACGATTCTGGAACATGTGTAATATGTATTCGGCAGGCTGGCCAACTGGGTGGCTGGCTAGCTGGCTGACTGACTTTGGCTGTCTCTCTGTCTGTATCTGTCTCTGTCTATATCTTTGTCTATCTCTGTCTCTCACAGGTACACATAAGTACAGTTATTATACATAGTGTAAATTACCTAGGATAACCTAAAAATTCCAGGCAAAGTGCTATACAGTGCTTGTAGATATAAGGCATAATAAGCATGACGCGAGTAATACACATTTTCACTTGCTCAGGAATCAGGGAGCGGCTCATAAACCAACAGGTTTACGAGCCACTCCCTGAGACAGAGAGACAAGCAGACGGAAAGACAGACACACAGGCAGACAGAAAGACAGATAAGCAGAGCTAGACAGACAGAGAGATAGACAGACAGACAGATATACAGACAGACAGACAGACATGTTTGTGTGTAACAGTGAAAACAAATAAAGCCAGGGTTCCCTGGAGCAGTGCACATTCAAGTGTCACTGCACTGTCAGCAGTTTACGGACACTCATCATAACACCATGCTTCAAGGAGTTTCATATATACTCCAGCATGTCTTAAAACATTGCTGAGACCTATAAATACTTTGTATATATTTCTAGACAATAGTAAAGGACCAAGGCAGGTGAAAATGTTCACCTGTTGGTGTGATTGTGACTATTTGAGTACTATTTCAGTACCTAATAGTATTAGTGTCAGAACAAAAATTGGCTATGAAATCACAAGAACTATCATAAATTGTAATTATCAGAACATAAAAATTATATAAATTAATAAAAACGAGAAAAAAAGGTACATCGGCAACACTTCTGCAAGCAGCAGGACTCAATGTTACCGTCAGGTGAGCATCCAGCACCAACTTCGCGGGCTTATATCTTGGTAAGTATTGACTCTAAATTTTTTTTTTATCCTATAACATTTAGAAAAATGCACTCTTCATTAACCCTTAAACGGTCCAAAAGTATATATACGTTCTTACCGCTTCTGCCCCAAACGTATACAGTGGTCCCTCGGTTTTCGTGCATCTCCAAACTCGAACATTTATGTAAGTGTATTTTCGTAAGTGCTGTTGCAAGTGTATTTTTGGGGGTCTGAAATAGACTAACCTACGTGACATTATTTCTTAAGTAAATTCGTTCGGTAATGGCACTTGAGCAGCATTCTGGAACAAATTTTCGGCGAAAACCGAGGGACCACTGTATTTACATTTTATTTTTCATGCCTCCAAATTTGGCATGATTGGCCTGAGATGCCTGGTCAACATCGAATGGGTCCTAACACTCGGTGTGCGCCATATTAAAAAAATCTGGGACCACTTAGTACCTTGTGGGAGCACCAGTTAAATTGAGCGCCAGCTAGAGCAAACACTGCGGCAAACACCAAGGATTCACTGATGTCATGTCATATTAACACTCCCCTTTTAAGTGGAAAGTGATGTCGGCAGGCTGGCCACCTGGCTGCCAGCAGCTGGCTTGCCAGCTGGGTACCTGATTGGCTGTCTCTGTATCCGTCTGTCTGTATTTATCTGTCTCTTTGTCTCTATCTCACAGGAACACATACATAAATACAATTATACCTAGTGTAAATTACCTAGGATAACTTAAAAGATCCAGACACAGTGTTATACTGTGCTTGTGATCTGCGTAATACCATTTAGTTCATGAGCTACTCTCTGACACAAGCAGACAGAAAGGAGACGACACACAGACAAGTTTGAGTAACAAATAAAGCTCATAAAATTCATCACTGTAATTACTGGACTGATAAGAAGAGATAAGACCACCCTCAGCCTCCTCAAATGTCACCAGTCATCATTAGTGGAGATCAGATGAGATAAGGCAGTGACATACATGTATATCTTACATAATGCTTAGGGGGGAAATTTATTATAATAATTATTATTATTATTATTATGCACTATTATTATTATTATTATTATTATGCACTATCATTATTATTATTAGTATTTGAGTACAATTTCAGAACCTAATATTACTGTCAGAACACAGATTGGCTATGAAATCACAAGAACTACTGTAAATTGTAATTATCAGAACATAAAAATTATATAAAATAATAAAAAAACAAGAAAAAAAGGTATATCGGCAACGATTCTGCAAGCGGCAGGACTCCTGTTGCTGTCAGGTGAGCATTCAGTGCCAACTTCTCCGCCTCATATCTCGGTAATTACTGACCCTAGATTTTTTTTTATCCTATAACACTTAAAAAAATGTGCTCTTCATTTCTATATAAATTTTTTTTTTTTTTTTTCAAAATATTCGGGGCAGTAGCGGTAAGAACGTATATATACGTTTGGACCGTTTAAGGGTTAAAAAAAAAAAATATTCGGAGCGCTGTGCGAGTGAACAGATCTACGTTTGAACAGTTTAAGGGTTAAGTGGTCTCATGTCATTTTAATATAATTTGTATTTCTATTGAGTTATCATTGTACAGTGGTACCTCGAGTTACGAGCTTAATTCGTTCCAGATGTCTATTCAAGTGCCAATACCGAAGCAATTTTTTCCCATAAGAAATAATGAAAATTAGATTAATCCATTTCAGACCCCCAAAAATACACTTACAAAAGCACCTACAAAAATACACTTACATAATTGTTTGAGTTGGGAGCTGCTCATAAGTAGAGGTACCACTGTATAAAGATGCCTTGAGCTAATTAATTGTTCTTAAACATAGCCAGAATACTTACAAACTCTCAGATAAAGCTCCTCTGTTCAGACTCTGAATTAAATTGCCTAGTGCCTTGCTTTTATTAGAGAATATAGTTTGTGTTGCTTCTGCAGGCACTGGCTCTGGACGAGATCCAACCGTTTTCTTTAACCAGCTATGACAATCTTCTGAGGGAACTCCTTGTTTTTCTGAAAAGTATAATTTACTAATGAAATAGGAGAAAAATGGATGGACTGATGAATGAGAAGATAACTTTAGAGCATCATTACATTTTTGTTGCCAAACCAGCAGATATAAAAATTACTAAGAAACACTGCTAGGAGAAGTGTAGAAGTCTTCAAGAGGCCCGGGAACTTGTTTAATGAACAGAGGATAGGTTGCTTAGTGACTGGAATACCTAATATTTATTTTGGACTCCATTTTAAAATTGGAATTTGTTGAATTTTGAGTAAAATTAGACAAGTTACTCACTTCTGGGCAGTTCTGAGAGTTGAATGGGCATACTAGTGAAATAGCAAGGAATTTAGCTGAAACTGAACAATGGAATGGGCTTATAATAGGGCTCAAAGTGAGCGAAATTATTGATGCATAAATTGAGCCCAGACTGCCAACTTTGCACCAGGGTAATTCCTTTAGTTTTCAATCAAATTTCACATTTTTGGTGTCATACTTTTAGAAGAAGATTCTCTACCATTTCAAAAGAATTTTTTTTATTAAACTGCGACTGTTAGCACTTTTAATTTTAGAGGACGTGACATTGAAAGCATCAACAGTGAATACTGTACTAAAAATAGGATTCAGTTCAAAATATGACCAGTTTAGTATGACATTTAAAGAGATATAGCTAAAAAATCAAGTGAACCTGTGTATACATATTTCGTCACTACTCTTTTCTTCCTCATAGTACCAAGACTCTCAAACTGAACAGCAACTGTAGGGTTTTGTTCAAATAGGCTCACTGGATGCTCCCAAATATATTTTCAAATATATTTTTTAGCAAGACTATACTCAATCTTGCTTGTATTTTCCCTGCACAGTACAGTATACATACTGGTAAACTCTTTCAAAAGTTTAAAGTTTGCTATTGAATATCAATGGTGAAACACATGAACAAGTACATTATGTGGAAAAGACATGATATGCAGTTTTTTTTTTTTAATGAGAAAGCATTTCATCCATCAGAAGGATTGATAAAGTAAATGTTAGATGAAAAGTCTACTCAGAAAATGCCATAAGCTGCATTTTGTTAATGCCCAACATTTTAGTTTCATCTTCTACAAGGAATAAATTGTCTGGCTAAGAGCCTGAGGATGAGAATATATTGTGTAGTATAGATGATTATTTTTTTAATATTTATGATATGGCTAAAGGTTTCAAATATAGTTGCATACAAATTGTGTGCTAGTACCTAATACAAACTTCCAATTCATTCATGTTTAACCATCAAATGCTACTGATAAAGTAAGCATAAGAAACCTGAAAGATGAGGACTCACCTGATACCTTGGTACCAAATATTGTTGCCAGGTTAGACTCTTGAACAATATATGGGATAAGAGCCAGCGACCCACCATCAAGAACTATGACTCCCTCAGTTGATACCCAGGCTAGGGGTGGATTGTGGTGCATCTTGAGCTTACGACTGCTGGTCACCATAACAAATTTAATATCCCAGAGAACTAGCAATCCACCTGTAGAATATTATACCATCCCAGCTGACATGTTCACTTCATTATCACACAATATTATTTTACACAGAAAGGTAAAGATAAATATAATTATGTCATTCAAAGCAAAACATTTTTTCTGCTGTATAATATACAAATACAGGTAAAAAGAAAATTCTGTTTAATAGATATTAAATAATATTTATCTGCCCCTAGTACTGTAAGACACTGCTGAAACTACTGTTAATAAATACATCCACTGGTATACAAATGACATTGTCCCATGCAAATTGCTGTATGATACTTTTGAGCTGAACTTTTACCAACATTTTGCAAAATTATGTATGCAGTCTTTTTCAAAATACAGTAGGGCCCCACTTATACAGCAGGTTAGGTTCCGGGCTACCACCAGAAAGCGGACATCGCTGAAAAGCAGAATTCCATTTTTTTCCAGTTATAAATGATGTAAATGATAAATAACAAGTTTACACTAACACATATTTAGTTAGCAATAGAACTAGGCATTGAAAAACAATAAAAAGTAAAATACACATGCAGTACACTCATTACTTACCTTAAAATATTTGTAGTCTTAATGTAGGGTGAGAGGTGAGTAGTATTTATTTTAAGAGGTCAGGTGTGGTAAGTATGGTGGGTATGGTAGGTATGGTGGGTGTGGTAGGTATAGTAGGTGTGTTAAGTAAAAGGACACAAATGCAACTAATGTGACATTTTATTGTGGCAACGTTTTGCTCTCCAGGAGCTTTTTCAAGCCGTTACAAGCAATACAGAAGAGAGCTCTTCAGATCATTAATTCTCCACGCACCAACACCACTCCAAACAACGTTATAATTCTTCCCAACAGCCAGGTTGCATCGAACATTTCTAAAGTACTTGCTAAATCTAACACCAGAGTCGCCATCGCTTCCAGCCTTTCTATAAAGGATCTATCCAGGACAAAATCCAAGCACCATGAATCAGTCAACGCGGGGGTTTACACTATACCCTGTGAAGGCTGCGACAGGATTTATGTAGGAGAAACGGCAAGAAACCTCGAAGAACACATTAATGCATGTAGGAACAATAATCTGAACAACGCCTGCGTACAACACCGAAATTCCACCAATCATCTCATGAAATTCAAAGACGCCCGATTAGTAATCAAAGAAACTGATTTCCGCAGATGCAAGTGGCTTGAATCAGCACTTATCGCTGTTTCTAACACAATTAAACAAAACAAAGGCAGCTTCACCATCTCTGAAGTCTTAGCAAGAATCCTCTTGAAAACAGTAAACCCTACCATCACATAGCCTCTCCTGCTAATACCACACAAGCGCATCGCAGATGTGGAACACTGCTACAGGCCTTCTCTTTTCCAACCTCCTACACAAATATTTGTCTAACCTGTTTTAATACTACCCAAGTAATTGTTTTTATCACCTTTTACTCATGTGCAAGTTGATTGTTCTACCTTATTGTATTGCTACTACTACTACAACTTATATCACTACTACTTCTACCACCACTAGTATTACACCTCACTTTGAGAGTATATATATACCCTCTGTATCCATGTATTGCTTGTAACGGCTTGAAAAAGCTCCTGGAGAGCGAAACGTTGCCACAATAAAATGTCACATTAGTTGCATTTGTGTCCTTTTACTTAACATATTGTCGGTAGGTAGTAGGTTGGTAGACAGCAACCACTCAGGGAGGTACTACCATCCTGCCAGGTGACTGTGAAACAGAAACCTGAAACTGTTTTACATGATGGTAGGATTGCTGGTGTCTTTTTTCTGTCTCATAAACATGCAAGATTTCAGGTACGTCTTGCTACTTCTACTTACACTTAGGTCACACTACGCAAACATGTACACGTTTATTGTATACACACTCATCTGAGTTTTCTTTGATTTTATCTTAATAGTTCTTGTTCTTATTGCTTTTCCCTTTCATATCCATGGGGAAGTGGAATAAGAATCTTTCCTCCGTAAGCCATGCGTGTTGTAAAAGTCAACTAAAATGCCGGGAACAATGGGCTAGTAACCCCTTTTCCTGTATAGCTTACTAAAAAGAAGAAGAAGAAAATCGTCAAAGTGGGATGTTTGAATGTGCGTGGATGTTGTGCGAATGATAAGAAAGAGATGATTGTAGATGTTATGAATGAAAAGAAGCTGGATGTCCTGGCTTTAAGTGAGACAAAGCTGAAGGGGGTAGGAGAGTTTCAGTGGGGAGAAATAAATGGGATTAGATCAGGGTTTCAAATAGAGTTAGAGCTAAAGAAGGAGTGGCAATAATGTTGAATAATCAGTTATGGCAGGTAAAGAAGGAATATAAATGTATAAATTCAAGGATTATGTGGAGTAAAATAAAGGTTGGATGTGAAAAGTGGGTTATAGTAAGTGTTTATGCACCTGGAGAAGAGAGAAGTGTAGAGGAGAGAGAGATTTTGGGAAATGTTGAGTGAGTGTGTGGGAGTTTTCAACCAAGTGAGAGAGTAATTGTGGTTGGGGATCTTAATGCTAAAGTGGGTAAAAATGTTGTGGATGGAGTAGTAGGTAAATTTGGGGTGCCAGGGGTAAATGTAAATGGGGAGCCATTAATTGAGCTATGTGTAGAAAGAGGTTTGGTAATAAGTAATACATATTTTATGAAAAGAGGATAAATAAATATACAAGGTATGATATAGCACGTAAGGAAAGTAGTTTGTTGGATTATGTATTGGTGGATAAAAGGTTGATGAGTAGGCTTCAGGATGTACATGTTTATAGAGGGGCAACGGATATATCAGATCATTATTTGGTTGTAGCTACAGTTAGAGTAAAAGGTAGATGGGACAAAAGAAAATGGCAACAGCAAGTAAGAGAGAGGTAAAAGTGTATAAACTAAGGGAGGAGGAAGTTAGGGTGAGATATAAGGAACTATTGGCAGAAAGGTGGGCTAGTGCAAGTAGGAGTAGTGGGGGGGTTGAAGAGAGTTGGGATAGTTTTAAAAATGCAGTATTAGAATGTGGGGCAGAAGTTTGTGGTTATAGGAGGGTGGGTGCAGGAGGAAAGAGGAGTGAGTGGTGGAATGAAGAAGTAAAGGGTGTGATAAAAGAGAAAAAGGTAGCTTATGAGAGGTTTTTTCAAAACAGAAGTGTTAGTAGAAGAGCAGAGTATATGGAGAGTAAAAGAAAGGTGAAGAGAGTGGTGAGAGAGTGCAAAAGAAGAGCGGATGAAAGAACGGGAGAGGCTCTGTCAAGAAATTTTGCTGAAAACAAGAAAAATTTTGGAGTGAGATAAACAAGGTAAGAAAGCCTAGGGAACGAATGGATTTGTCAGTTAAAAACAGAGTAGGGAGTTAGTAGATGGGGAGCTGGAGGTATTGGGTAGATGGCGGGAATATTTTGAGGAACTTTTAAATGTTGATGAAAAGAGGGAGCGATAATTTCATGTACTGGCCAGGGAGGTACAACATCGTTTAGGAGTGAAGAAGAGCAGGATGTGAGTGTGGGGGAGGTGCGTGAGGCATTACGTAGAATGAAAGGGGTAAAGCAGCAGGAATTGACGGAATCATGACAGAAATGTTAAAAGCAGGGGGATATAGTGCTGGAGTGGTTGGTATTTTTGTTTAATAAATGTATGAAAGAGGGAAGGTACCTAGGGATTGGCAGCGAGCATGTATAGTTCCTTTATATAAAGGGAAGGGGGATAAAAGAGAGTGTAAAAATTATAGGGTAATAAGTTTACTGAGTATACCAGGTAAAGTGTATGGCAGGGTTATTATTGAAAGAATTAGAGGTAAGACAGAGAGTAGGATTGCAGATGAGCAAGGAGGCTTTAGAATGGGTAGGGGATGTGTAGATCAAGTGTTTACAGTGAAGCATATATGTGAACAGTATTTAGATAAAGGTAGAGAAGTTTTTATTGCATTTATGGATTTAGAAAAGGCATATGATAGAGTGGATAGGGAAGCAATGTGGCAAATGTTGCAAGTGTATGGAATAGGTAGTAAGTTACTGAAGGCTGTAAAGAGTTTTTATGAGGATAGTGAGGCTCAGGTTAGGGTGTGTAGGAGAGAGGAGATTACTTCCCGGTAAAAGTAGGTCTTAGACAGGGATGTGTGATGTCACCATGGTTGTTTAATATATTTATAGATGGGGTTGTAAAAGAAGTAAATGCTAGGGTGTTGGGGAGAGGGGTGGGATTAAATTTTGGAGAATTAAATGCAAAATGGGAGTTGACACAGTTACTTTTGCTGATGATACTGTGCTTATGGGAGATTCTAAAGAAAAGTTGCAAAGGTTAGTGGACGAGTTTGGGAGAGTGTGTAAAGGTAGAAAGTTGAAAGTGAACATAGATAAGAGTAAGGTGATGAGGGTATCAAACGATTTAAATAAAGAAAAATTGGATATCACATTGAGAGAGGGATTATGGAAGAAGTAAATGTTTTCAGATATTTGGGAGTTGATGTGTCAGCGGATGGATTTATGAAGGATGAGGTTAACCATAGAATTGATGAAGGAAAAAGGTGAGTGGTGCATTGAGGTATCTGTGGAGACAAAAACGTTATCCATGGAGGCAAAGAAGGGAATGTACGAAAGTATAGTGGTACCAACACTCTTATATGGGTGTGAAGCATGGGTTGCAAATGCTGCAGCGAGGAGGAGGCTGGAGGCAGTGGAGATGTCCTGTCTAAGGGCAATGTGTGTGTAAATATTATGCAGAAAATTGGAATGTGGAAATTAGGAAAAGGTGTGGAGTTACTAAAATTATTTGTCAGAGGGCTGAAGAGGGGTTGTTGAGGTGGTTTGGTCATTTAGAGAGAATGGATCAAAGTAGAATGACTTGGAGAGCGTATAAATCTGTAGGGGAAGGAAGGCGGGGTAGGGGTCGTCCTAGAAAAGGTTGGAGGGAAGGGGTAAAGGAGGTTTTGTGGGCGAGGGGCTTGGACTTCCAGCAAGCATGTGTGAGCGTGTTAGATAGGAGTGAATGGAGACGAATGGTTTTTGGGACATGACAATCTGTTGGAGTGTGAGCAGGGTAACATTGTGTGAAGGGATTCAAGGAAACCAGTTAATTGATTTAGTTGGACTTGAGTCCTGGAAATGGGAAGTACAATGCCTGCACTTTAAAGGAGGGTCTGAGATAGTGACAGCTGGGAGGACTTTTCTCAGCTGTCGTATCTGAGCTCCTCTGCAAAGACAGTGATTATGTATGAGTGTGGTGAAAGTGTTGAATGATGATGAAAGTTTTTTCTTTTAGGGATTTTCTTTCTTTTTGGGTCACCCTGCCTCGGTGGGAGACGGCCGACTTGTTGAAAAAAAAAAAAAAAAAAATTGTCGGTAATTCTACCAATATTAATACATGGTAGGTGTGGTAGGTATGGCCACCCCACCCACACGTAATATACATTTAAAGCGCCCTAGAGCAATAAAATGCATATACAGTACACCCATTACTTACCTTAAAATATCTGTAGTCTTAATGTAGGGTGAGAAGTGAGTAAACGAGATAAAACGAATAAATGAGAGAGAGAACAAGTAAATGAGAGAGGACAGAGACGTGGAGTATGTAAACAGACTAATGCGTCTGGTTATGGTTGATACACGTTCATTTCCATGATAGTGACAGCTGGGAGGGACTTATTCTCAGCTGTCGTATCTGAGCTCCTCTGCAAAGACAGTGATTGTGTATGAGTGTGGTGAAAGTGTTGAATGATGGTGGAAGTTTTTTCTTTTTGGGGATTTTCTTTCTTTTTGGGTCACCCTGCCTCGGTGGGAGACGGCCGACTTGTTGAAAAAAAAACAAAAACAAAAAAAAAACACATAAATACAGTTACATAGATTATCATACATAGCAACATATGCATAGATTACCTAGGATAACCCATAAAAGTCTGACAGAATGACTTATTTCCATGTTTGTGAAGCTTATACCATAATACAAACACCTTAAAGTGTGTACAAGTTGTCTCCACATTGGTACAGTAGAATAAATAAAGAGAAACACTCCTATTCTCATGTAAAACACCATTTTTAAAAGGAATGACGCTTTGAGTGAAGGTATACGAAAGGAACAATTTTCTACAGTTACCTCTAGTAATACTATTGTGTACACATTTTCTTTGGCGTTGAACTAGAGAAAACGTTATTCTTTCAGACACTCTGACAAGATGACTGGAAAAACATCTCATATTTATGCTAATTTATTCTACTGTGGGTGTATTTATCATGTTTATATGTTACGTAGCATGTTTATTATATAATTTTGAAAAAATATCATAGATAGATAGATAGATTAGTGAAAATATTTATATTAACATAATGTACAACATTTAATGCACTTCTGAGTGATTATTATTGCGTTTTATTATAATTCTCATTATTAATATGGCATCTTCAAGACTAATAAGAAACTCTTAGTGATTTTAATGTGTACCTGCATGCCAGCACAGTGTAAGTTTACTTAGGTACAGGTACACATAAGTATAATTATCAGAGTATGGGTACACAAGTATAATTATCAGGGTATATATACACATAAGTATAATTAACAGAGTACGTATAGTATATAAAATATGAAATAACTTTAAAACACTTGAAATTTTGGAAAGTTTCCAGACATAATGGAGAAATGTGCTCATGGAGAATGTAAACAAACCGGGTGGCGCGCAGTGACCATATTAGAAAGTCAGGTGGGGAAGCCGTATAGGGAGGTTTGGTCATAATTTGAAATGTTCGTATTAGCGGAACACCATAAGTTGAAATGCCGTAAAGCGGGCCCCTACAGTATGTAAAGCACTGAATTTCATAACATTTATTTATTTGCTGTAGTTCAATTTTCTGACCACTAATGCTCCTAACTAGCAAGTAATTCTGACATGTACTTTGACATGTATTCATTACATCAAAAGGAGAAACAAGTTAAAATTTCCCAATACTACTGTGGCTGGAAGAATTAACAAAACACCTGCACTTAGAGAGCAACCTTATAATGACATTTCAGTCCATCTTGGACCACTGTTAAATCACAAATAAGGAAAGGAAATTTTGATGAAAAGAGAATAAGTTATTCATATACAGTGGTCCCTCGGTTTTCGTGCATCTCCAAACTCGAACATTTATGTAAGTGTATTTTCATAAGTGCTGTTGCAAGTGTATTTTTGGGGGTCTGAAATAGACTAACCTACATGACATTATTTATTAAGGAAGTAAATTCGTTCGGTAATGGCACTTGAGCAGCATTCTGGAACGAATTTTCGGCGAAAACCGAGGGACCACTGTACATATACACATGAGAAATAGTGTTTAACAGAAGCAGGAAATAACAAAGAGCATAATGGTATAGAAAAGAATTGTGCATGAAGATAACTGAAAACAATAAACACTAGTTTATTATATGGACAACAATGTATATGGTACAAGGCTTCTTAAAAAAAATTAACTTATGCTGGGTTGAAACCTTCATATAAGAAAAATAAGCAAGGCAAAGCTGGAAGCCCAAATTACTGCCAAGTAAATTACTTGTTAAGAAATGCAGAAAATTTAAGCACAAGTATGGAAGCCATCTGTTTTGAGCTCTCTCTCTCTTAATAAATTTATATTTAGTAAAAAAAAAAACAATTACACCAGTACAATTAAGTCAAAAACTATACACTCAAGTAAATGCAGCAAATATTTGATGTGAGGCTAACACTTGTGCACAAAAAAGCTGAAATCTTTTTGAAATCACCAGCATTCCGAGCCGAATACATTCCCACCCCATCCTACACTAAACTAACATTAATGTATTGTTTGATTACCTTCATCCCCTTTATCTAAGCCAATAATAGCAATATGGTTTGGCGACAGCTCCAAAATTTTTGAGCTTTTGGATGTTACTATTGACTTTTCCACTCCATGCTGCCGTCCAGGAAGTTTCTCAAGGTAGTCCTTCTGAAGATCAAAGCTATATAACTCTCCTGAAGACCCTGGTAGACAATATTAATAAACATATTGAAAGAAAATATTATCCTGTATGTTGCACGATAATAAATTTTTGTGCCAATTCTTATGTCAGTTTTTATCACTAATCACCAATGATCAATTTAAATTTAACCAAAATAAGGTATAGGTAGCTATAACGTATTTCAAAATAAGTACAGTGGACCCCTGAGTTTCGAACGCATCCCAACTCGACCTATTATGTAAGTTTATTATTGCAAGTGCTTTTGTAAGTGTATTTTTGGGGGTCTGAAATGAACTAATCTAATTTACATTATTCCTTATGGGAATAAATTCGTTCGGTAACAGCACTTGAACAGCATTCTGGAATGAAGAAAGTTCGAAACTTGGGGGTCCACTGTAACTTAAATTAAAAATTAAAAAAAAAATAATAAAGAAAAACACTTTACATACAAAGTGTAATTAGCTCTGAAGATGATAGTGCACAAATTCCTGTGAGTCGAGCATTATTCAGTGCTAAGGTGAAACTATTGGTGGTACTCGAGACAGGTTCAGCCAGCGGCAATCGCAGTAATCTAAGAGGGCTGCCCTGTGGAAAGTAAGAGAAACTGACTGAGTATACCATAATACATTCACCATCATTTGCTTTCTACCTGTCTATCCAGAAGTGCACACATCTCACAATTCCAACTGCAGTATTGAATTAGTGTTCCTTCATAATTTCTCTAACATTTGATAACTATACAGGGGAACCTTGGTACTTGAACAACTCCCTACTTGAACAAAGCTCGGCACTCGACCTAATATACATGACCTACCAGAACTTCTCTGTAAACTATTTCGTGTTTCTTCACATTTTTTTTTTTATATTATTTGTATAAATAAGTCACCATGGGGCCTATGAAGATTAGTGATAACAGCCAACCAAAAAGAAAATTGGTTGGGAAGAAATCGTTCAATACTTGAACGGATCTGCACTTGAACAGCCTTCTGGAACGAATTAAGTTTGAGTACTGAGATTCCACTGTATTCCACCTGAATCAAAACAAATTTTTACTTGTTAGACAATATTATCATCTCTACTTCTATGCTTAACCACCATTCACCAATTCACTATATACAACCATATCTTGTACTATATTACTTTACCTTTTTCTTTTTTTGGCCACTAAAATAATAACCAGTTACACTATCAGATTTCTTTGTGAAATACATAAAATGATACAAAGAAGTAAAATGCAGTATCTTACCTCTTTCTTCACCACCATAACCACTAGCTTGGCAGCCTCAATTATCTGAATATAGCTTATTGACTCTCCATCAGACAGCAGCCCGGGTTTGGGGTTCTTTCGTGATTTTATAGCTGCGGCAAGATCTTCTACTTGTCCAGTTGTGAAGACAACATACACACTATCTCCACTGACCATCAACTTATGAATTGGGGTTTCAAACTGTAGAAGATAGAGTTTTTTGTGATACAAGTATTAGGCACAAGATTTAGAACAGGCATGAAATAGACAATACTTATAAGACACTTGTGGAGAAAATTTCTCCAGAAAGGGGGGTATCAGCCCTTCAGCCCCCCTGAGGGACTCAGCCCTCCAGAGGGGCTGATAGCCTTTCTTGCTTCTGCATGATCAGTAATTGAATCCATATGCATTACCAGCGTGTACCAGAGCATAGTCACCTAGCCTCATTTTGCACCACAGTGTTTGTTAACATACGATTAACAGTGAAATGAGAATAGGGACTCTTTTTACCTTGGCAGGAAAAGTATAGGAAAACCCTGCATCACTTTATTCACAATGTGGGACAATAATGAACTCTCAAGAAATCTATCATTAGTAATGAAACTGACGATGTCAAGCAAGTAGGGAAATTATGCTGAAGTCGGCGATTTGGGGCCGCGCCCCAAGACGAAGCCCACTGAAAAGCAGATTGCTTTAAGAACTGGTACGGGAAGAGTGTTCTGCATGAGCATTGACCTTAACAAAGAAACTATAGTGCAGTGCGTTCTCGACCCTTCAAGTGTCAATCTCAACAATTCGTGGTAGAACTATTACAGTGAAGCGTACTTATCTTCCTGTTGTGACATTACTACGAAAGGACAAACCTTGAAAAACAGTGTAGTGTAACAGTGTGTGTTGCGAACAATCTTCAGAGAGAGACTGTGCCACTGTGAGATACTACTACATTTCAATCAAGACACCGATACCGGGTTACTTCCCTGCCACAAGCCAGGGAAAACGTGCGGGTCCGATACAAATACCCAGGTACGTCTAGTCAGTTATGAATCTAGTTAGGTCGGCTGTGCAGCAGATAGCTAGTTCATGTCTTGCCTGGACTTACCAATGTAACCCGTTATTGGAGGGCCATTGAGCCCAAAAAAGTAAGTTTCCATTTCATCAGCACCAATGAAATGCTGAAACATATATGCTCCTTTGGGGTAATTATTTACTCATTAATTGAATTTCCCACATCCCAAGGGCTGGAGTTTTGCGGCTCCTCGAAGGAACTCCCCGGGGATGGCTGCGGGGACGTTGAGCCGTCACTAAGCTAAGTAGCTTTGTACAGTCCTTTAACTTGCTAGTCTCTACAGGCTCCAATCCCTTAAAACACTTCTGCTTAGGTCAATGAACACCATTTAAAATACAACTGAATAATGGTGTCCCATTACTAAATTTCTTGTTGTTAGTTACCATTTAAAATATAAATTAAAGATATAGTTAATCATACAGTATTTGAACACCAGCTTTTTTCCTTACTGTTAGAATTTTGATAACCTCTCTGTGCAAAATAAAAATGATAAAAAATGTGACCATGGTGTCACCACAACCTTCAGAGGTTGGGTTAATGCAGGCACTGTGTGTACTCACCTACTTCCCTAGCTTTTTCTGATTTACAATTAATGGATTGCATTTACAAGGATCTGAATATAGTACCTGGCTAAACCACTGGCTGGAAATTTTTGCAAAGTTTATGGATGTGGTTCTCTGATAAGAGTTCTAAAGCATGTAGTATATGTATAGTATATATATAAGGCATGTCACCAGTAGCTATCATATAATGCTCTGCCTGGTAGATTTTAACCAGCAAGTAAATTAATTAAGGCACTTAATTAATTTACTTGCTGTAAAATATGCAATAGTACTCATTCAAATAAAAACTAACTTAAAAGAAGTTTATTTTTTTAATTATCCAAAAGTAACACTTCAAATATTTTAGAGACTTAGTTTTTGTGGTAAACTAGTACTATACTGTATAAAAGATAATCAACATGTTGCTACAAGACTGACATTACAAGAATCATTCCTTAAAATAAGTTTTGGTTAGCAATCCATTAAATTTTATGAGAAAATACATATATGCAAAGTGATGAGACTACTTTAATTTCTGCCAGATTTCTAATCCTTGATGGGTACAAAAACAGTAATTTTGTTTTACATGTGTCATTGGTTAAGTCCAAAATCAGCTTAGATGAATTAAATTTGTGCTTTTGTCTTTTTTAAGTAAGTAAATTTATTCAGGTATACACAAATACAGTTACATAGATTATCAAACATAGCAGCATATGTGCAGAGAACCTAGGACAAAGCTTAATGAAAATATTCTAAAACAAATTACAATATTCCTGTGTACTTGCATAAGTGCAGAATAAAAGGTGCACTTACAGTAAGTCGTTTGACTTTATCAATATCATCTTCATCGCGTTTCCACCGAGATAATGTTGCATTGTTGAAGACTGCTACAATGTTTTCTGTTGTTGGGTCATACACTGCAGCTGAAGTGAAAGGATTCCAACTCTTTGTTGTCCAACTTCTCACTTGTCTCCGATCAAGAACCTAGAAAAATCCACACATAAGATTTTTTAAGAAAATAATATACTACACGGACAAGCTCTTTTGCCCTCGTTTGTCTTTATATGGTATTTTCTTCCCATTTTTGCAGTCATCCCTTGCATCTACACCAAATACAACAATATGCCAAAGCTGGAGTCACTTTGCAAATGATGAGGAAGAAGGCAACATAAATAAGACATATGCATTATGATATTTACTGAGGGGTGTTGCTGGGGAAGTTTTATTTGGATTGGCAAAGCTTCCTGGAGTGAAACATTTCCTCAGTAAATATCCTAATACTGCACATCTCATTTACATTCTAGATGGCATTTCACCTGGAAAAAGGAGGAGTTGGCATAAAAGAAGAATTTTTATACATACATATACACATGAACACATGAGCATGAATGCTGTCACACACAAAAAAATGTATAATACCATAAGCAACCTTTCATAATTAAGTTGATACTTAAGGAATCCTATCAATCATCCCTGGAGAGAGTTACTAATGACAGGATTTAAAGAAACATCTGGTCTAGATTTGTTTTTTCTGAATGGGTGTCTGGATCAGTGGACCTGCGTGAACCTATCTGTAAGTAAGATAAAATAATAGAACATAGAAGAGGCATTGACCTTAAAGAGGAGCATTTTGAATACCTGGTAACATACAATTTACATCAGCAAAAAGCAACTGTGACAATTCCCATTCTTATTACTTACTAATTACTAATTTTGAGTTCTACTTTTGCAGTTAGGCCTAAGGTCTGACTATATTGCAGAAAGCAGTACAGTCAGACCATGAACCAGAATACTGCTGCATGTGACCTGCTGACAAAAATAACTATCACAACTTGACTGATCTGGCAACTCCTGCAATCTTTTTTGGTTTCTATGTTTTCCAGCAAAACTGCATTATTTATTAGAAGTACATGTATAAAGTCATGAAACAAGGCTGATAAGATTTGTTTCAATTTTTAACCCAGAGGGTTAGCCACCCAAGATAACCCAAGAAAGACAGTGCATCATCAAGGACTGTCTGTCTTATTTCCATTGGGGTCCTTTAATCTTGTCCCCCAGGATGCGACCCACGCCCAAGTACATACTTGGTGCTAGGTGAACAAGGACAGCAGATGTAAGGAAACACGACCAACATTTCCACCCAGCCAGGAACTGAACCACGGACACTCGGTATACAAGGCGAGAGCATTGTCTACTAAGCCACTGTTCTCAAACTGTGCTTGTACCACCCTTGCTTTTCATTCATGACACCAACCACCTCAGAATGTTTGTTGAACATAAGGATTTTTAAATCATCCAACAAATAGCAAAAAGAATATTATTTGATAAAATTAATTAATTTTTTTAAGCAATGCCATGGGAAGCTTGCAAGTGAAAGGATGTGGGTTTGATTCCCAGATGAGGCAAGACGTATTATCAAGTCTCCTTATACCTACTGACCCAGTTTATCCAGTGGTAATGAATGTTTTGGGTTGCATCCTGTGGAGAAACCTACAGAACCCTAACATACATAATCCATACTGTAAGTTTTATTCAGATTCATTATATATGGTTTTACAGACTATTATACATTTGTACAATAGTTGAAATAAGCACAATAGTTATAGAAACATGCCCAATGTCACCACCCACCCCAGGATCAAACCTGGATTCCTTAGTTGTGAGAGGCACTACTACGAGTTAACTGTGTAAAAAGTTTTTAATTACGTTTCGTACATAAGATCAAAGTTTTTGCAAGAGTATTGTATAAAATATAGAACACTTTGGTATTGTAGAAATTATTGTAGAAATTAACCTGGTATAACAGAACAGTCGAACAATGTGACCATGTGCAAGTTATGAAATGTGAAACATTTATGCTGACTGTAGTTCCAACATTTACCAATCATAATGTAGTTTAAGCATTTGTCTATCAACTTAAACAAAAACGGAAACAAAAACACTTAAAAAACTTCAGAAAATCTAGATAAAGCCCTTACAGATCCCAGAGATTTAAGAGCTAAATAGACAACCCTTACATTATAATCCTTTACAACACTTTTGGAAGTTATCAAGACGTGCTCTTTTATGTATGTAGTTACTCCTAGAATGTTTCTAGGATGACAGTCACTACATAAAACACACGTGTGTAACAGAGACGCCACCATGGCAGGCTGTTGTTGTTGTTGCTGCTACTGCTGGGCTGCTTCATAAGGGCCACTAAAGCGAACGACTTACCGAGCCCTGTCCTACCCGGAGTCCCGGAGAATATGGTGCTCAAATATGCATCGGAAATTAGAAAGGAAATAAAGTTTCCTCCGAAAAGAGAAATATTTAAACGGCAGTGAAATTCCCAAGTTAGATCAGGTGGACCCCAGGCTTAAACGCCGACATAGCCAGGAGTTTCACTCAGACACAAGTATGGTGGGATTGTGGACAGTTAGTTTAATATCTTTATTATGCACCCCATACCCATCCTGTGGTGTGGTAGTCAAAAGATTACAGAGGTACATAATGGGTCCAGAGACTGGACCCCAAAGTTATAATAGCTGAACTAGTTACAAAGGTAATGAACTCCAGGTAGATTTGGTCACAATCATGACAAGTTACAAAGGTAATGAACCATCTACACTCCTATACATGGTTACAATCATGAACAAATTACAAAGTAATGAACCACTGACACGTCCACACCCGGTCACAATTGTAATGAGTTATAAGTACAAATATTAAGTGGGTCATATACCCACACGAGCGTGCACACATACAGTAGAGTCAGAGTGCACATTCTGTGGATTCCATCTCACATTGGTCTTCAGATGCATGATAGAACTGACGAATTGGCATAGGCATGTCTTCAAAGTTGGAGTAGATTACAGTATTGGACAGCCAGTTAGAAGCTTGAGAACAATAATACAAAAAGAACTTCCACTGAACTTCACTGACTTGAGACTGAAGGAGACTGACACCAGTCAGTCCATCTATCATCACACTCTCATGCAGGAGGACATGCAGGAGGAGCCACATGTCTATGTTGCATCCAACAAAATAAGCAGACTTGGATGCCACTACCGCCCAGCTCCGGCTGGGCTACAAGTATCTCTGGGAGGTAACTTTATGCAGGTACAGGTACATGTAAATAGTAGCATATGTGTAGATTACCTAGGATAATCCAGAAAAATCAGACAGACTTATTTCCATTGGGGTTCTTGTAATATCTTATTATTTAAACCTTAACAGTTAAAAAATGCTAAGTAACTGAACTATGTGAAAATTATTATTATTATTATAATCAAAAGAAGCGCTAGACCTACAAGGGGCATACAGCGAACTATGTGAAAAGCAGTTACAATATATGGAGATAAGTTGTTTACATTAACATTAAAGAGAGGATCAGATCACAGTACTAAGTATATGAATGTTAGCTATACAAGAAATCATTCTTCTCCATTTTTGCAACTTCATTCTCCCTTCCCCTAGTACTATACTTGTAGATGAATGGTTCAGAGAACCGACAAGTTATAAATTAGACACATATGCAACACTTGGGTATCTTTATTGAGGAAACGTTTCGCCACACAGTGGCTTCATCCTCTCCTTACACCTTTCTACTTTGTATTGGACTGATGAAGCCACTGTGTGGCGAAACGTTTCCTCAATAAAGATACCCAAGTGTTGCATATGTGTCTAATTTATAACTTGTCGGTTCTCTGAACCATTCATCTACATCCTGTCTGACACAGCAACAGCTTGGGATCTTGATACAAACGAATTCTTCTACACTTGTCCAACCTTTGGACGAAGACCTACTTAGAATAGTGGATGGTACTACTATGACCCCGCCTCCTCCTGCTTCATCTCACCTGATTACAGCATATAAGCCACCTCTACGGCCTTGTGCTACACTTCTAACAAGATTGATGGACTGAACACATCGACTCCAGGCCGAGGGACTGATAACCTCAAACTCCTCCTCTCCTTACACCTTTCTACTTTGTATTGGACTGATGAAGCCACTGTGTGGCGAAACGTTTCCTCAATAAAGATACCCAAGTGTTGCATATGTGTCTAATTTATAGTACTATACTTGTTTTGGTTGCCAGCCTTGACAAACTTGGCAGAAAGATATTCTCGACTCTGGTTGTAAGCAATTTTAAATATGTGATTTAACTTCAGTTATTTTACTTTGTCTTCAACATTCAGTATATCCTGGCCTACATGCTCTCTGGAGCCAGGTCCAGGATGAATCTCACTATTTTGTTCTGGGTGATTTGTAGTCTATCTTTTAGTTTTTTTTAAGGCAGAGAACCATGAAGAGCAACGTAATCTATATGGAATTGTATGAGAGCTAGACAGGCTCCCGCGAGCCTCAGTAGTAGACATTGTGCCTGTTTGTAGAGGAACTTTAGCCAAGCATTCGCTTTCTTTACTATACTGTTCCCTATCAAGTCTCCTGACATACTTGGGTCAAAGGGGATTCCCAGATATTTCACCGAAGATACTGAAGTGATGAGTTCCCTATTACACTGAACATTAAAATTTACCCATTTCAGTTTTTCGTACCAAAGAGTATGGCTTCCGTTTTCCCGAGGTTGTTGTATACTACCCATTTGCTGCAGGACTCTAGTTTTAGTGACAGTACATTAGCTATATCTTGTGGGTCTTTACCTGACACTAACAAAGCACTGTCATCTGCATACAACAGAAGCTTACACTAGACACTGATGGGCATATCATTCACATAACATAGGAACAGTAAGGGATGCAGAATACTACCTTGCTATCGACAGGGGTTATAATTCTGTGTTATTGATCTTGACAATTTGTTTCCTGTTGCTCAGGTAGGACTTAAACCAGTCTACAGGACCTATGCCGATAGTTTGTAGTTTATTTATTATATTATGGTTGACCATATCAAAGGCCTTTTGCAAGTCTAGGGTCACGTACCTATGAGATTACCTAGAGACATTTGAGTTCTCAGCTGACTCGGGTCAGCTCACCGACAGTGATAAGGAAATGTGTAGAAGTTTTAACACTTCCTCTCAGTTTTTACACAGGAAGATACTAGCGATATTCCATAAATAATGAATTATGTAGAACAGGACGATAACAAACTATGCTCGATTAGGGTCACAAGTAACATGGTTCTTAGACAAATAGATAAATTAAAACCTAACAAATACCGAGGCCCTCATGAACTGTACACAAGGGTTCTAAAGGAATGTAAAGAGGAGCTTAGCAAACCTATGGCTAATCTTTTCAACATATCACTGCAAACTGGCATAGTGCCAGATAAGTGTAAAATGGCAAATGTAATACCTATTTTTAAAGCAGGTGACAGGTCCTTAGCTTCGAACTATAGACCAATAAGCCTAACCTCTATAGTGGGAAAAATATGGAATCAATTATTGCCGAGGCAATCCGTAGCCATCTTGAAAGGCATAAATTGATTAATGAATCTCAGCACGGTTTATTAAAAATTTTCACTAAGGTATTTGAGGAGGTAGATCATGGTAATGAATATATTGTGTATATGGACTTCAGTAAGACTTTTGATAGAGTCCCACATCAGAGACTATTGAAGAAAATTAAGGCACACGGAATAGGAGAATTTTTTTCCTGGATAGAGGCGTGGTTGACAAATAGGCGGAAGAAAGTTTGCATAAATGGGGAGAAAGCAGAGTGGGGAAGCGTCACGAGCGGTGTTCCACAGGGGTCAGTATTGGGCCCTTTGTTGTTCACAATCTACATAAACGACATAGATGAGGGAATAAATTCATTCTGACGAGGACATTAGAGCACTCCAGGATGATTTGAATAGACTGATGCAGTGGTCGGAGAAGTGGCAGATGCATTTGACAGGAAAATAACCATGCTATGTATAAACTAAATAATGTAGATCTTAATATTACTGATAGTGAAAAGGATTTGGGAGTTCTGGTTAGCAGTAATCTAAAACCAAGACAGCAGTGCATAAGTATTCGCAATGAAGCGAACAGAATCCTTGGCTTTATATCAAGAAGCATAAATAATAGGAGTCCTCAGGTTGTTCTTCAACTCTATATATCTTTGGTTAGGCCTCATTTAGATTATGCTGCACAGTTTTGGTCACCGTATTACAGAATGGATATAAATGCACTGGAAAACATACGAAGGAGGGAGGATAACAAAGTTGATCCCATGTATCAGAAATCTTCGCTATGAGGATAGACTGAGGGCCCTGAATCTGCACTCTCTAGAAAGGCGTAGAATTAGGGGGGATATGATTGAGGTGTATAAATGGAAAACAGGGATAACTAAAGGGGATGTAAATAGCGTGTTAAAATATCTAGTCAAGACAGGACTCGCAGGAATACTTTTAAGTTGGACAATTTCAGATTCAGGAAGGATATAGGAAAGCATTGGTTTGGTAATAGAGTTGTGGATGAGTGGAACAAACTCCCGAGTACCTTCATAGAAGCTAAAACGTGTAGTTTTAAAAATAGGTTAGATAATTACAATAAAAAATAATTGACATCGTGATGTAACAACCATCGTGATGTAACAACCATCGTGATGTAACAACCATCGTGATGTAACAACCATCGAGGTGTAACAACTGTCGTGATGTAACAACCATCGTGATGTAACAACCATCGTGATGTAACAACCATCGAGGTGTAACAACTGTCGTGATGTAACAACCATCGTGGTGTAACAACCATAACACATGAGTGGGTGTGAGTTGGACCTGACTAGCTTGTGTTAATAGGTCTGATGCCGTGCTCTTTCCTTAAGTGGATGTGACCTGACCTGACTAGGTTGGGTCGTTGGCTTTAGCATGGGCCAGTAGGCCTGCTGCAATGTTTCTTCTTTCTAATGTTCTTAAGTAGTCCATCAGATTAATTAGGGAGGTGTCGGTCGAGTAAGATCTGAAACCTGATTGGTAACTATGGAGAATGTTTCCGTCACTAAGATACTTAACTACTTTACAGTACACCGCCTTCTCAAGAATTCTGGACATAACACTGAGTAACTAAGTGTCTATAGTTACTGACGTCAGACCTACTATTTTTCTCGAATGACAGTAGTAACTCTGGCCTCCTTGAACCCCCTTCGGAACAGTATTAGTGGTGATGGACAAATTTATTATGTGAGCAATGGAGATTGGCAATTCAGAGGCACCATCTTTTAGGAAGTTAGCTGAGATGTTATCTGGACCGGTGCTCTTTAGTTGGGTTAACTTGCCTAGTTCTTTTCGCACGAAATCATAAGATACACCTACTAGTTGGCAAGTCTCTGGGGTGACGCCTTTATTACTGTAATAAGTTTTAAGCTTATTGAAGTCTGTGTTAAAGGTATTCGATGCAACCGGTAGTTTACTTACTGGTGTTGATGCAATAGTTGTGTAGTGTGAATTAAAATAAGTTGCCACTTTAGTTGTTTCATGGCATACCTCGTTATCGATATTTAGTACTATGTTAGCTCTATCTACAGGTTTATGGCTATACCCCAGCTCTTTTACTTGTTGCCAGAGCTTTCTGGGGTTATTCTTGTATTTGTTTTTTGGTCAATAGTGCCTTGCTTTTGCTCCTTTCACAAACCTCTGCACTCTGTTCCCTACCATATTAGAATTCATTTAGAGGACGTGCCTAGTATGGGCCAACAGGCCTGCTGCAGTGTTCCTCCTTTCTTATGTTTTTAGAGCTGCAATATCCTGTCTGTTTACCTTGAATCTTTTTAGCAACTGATCCCTGAATTTAATATCTAATATTTCAGCAGTTATCCCAGTTCTTCGTTTAATCCTAACCTCTTTAACCAGTGCAGTATTAGCAAGGATGGCAGTGAACATGGCTTTGAATGTTTCCCATTAATCGTTTACGTCCGCGAAACTTGTTATCACTGTCCAGTCACAATTGTCTAGCCTATTTACCAGTGCTTCTTTATTGTAGCTTCCAGTTGACCCCATTTTTATTGTCCCGTGTAGACCTATCCGTTCCCTAATGATTTTTCTCGTGCAGTAAGTAATCACTAAGACCTGTGTAATGATTCCTGACTGACGGTTACAAAATATGTGATCGAGTATGATGGATGAGAACTGTGATCCGGGTTGGTGCATTGATTAGTTGAGTGCATCTATTTAACCCTAGAAGTTGCTTATATCTATTACCTAGCCTTTTTTTTTTTTTTTGCTGTTGATAACAGACATTGAAGTCTCCCAGTATTATTGTCTCGCAATTGTGCTCAATTCTGGACAAGACTCGCAAAAAGTTTTCCAAGAACTGATCATTCGATAACTAGTTTCTACTAGGATGGGCTTGGCTTTGGGCAGCAGCACCTCAAAAACCAACAGGCAGCCAACAAAATGGGTGGACTCTTGGATGTGACTACCTCCCGGCTCCGGCTGGGCTACAAATATCTCTGGGCGGTTAAATCACCCCTACCAGATGATGTAAACCAAATTAAATGTAAACTTTGCCAAGATAATTGTCGTACCTTGCGTCATTATGTGCTGGAATGCGATAAAATTGCTGAATTCAGGGAGAAAGTCACTGAAATGTTCAAGACTTGTCAAAGTATTTTATCCACGGTATCATATTACCAACCATTCTTGGAAAATATCCCGGATTTGTTCAGTCAATAACACATAACTACTGGATTTTTTTTTTTAATTCAAGCATGTCTTGCTAAAATATAAGGTCATAGTTTTGTGCCCTAATTCATGTCTGTTTAAATAACTCATTACGAGGGTAAAACTTTGCAGCCCAGTCCCTGGGCCCATTGTGTGCTGCTGTAATCTTTTGACTACGTCCACAGGATGGATATGGGGGTGCATTATAGAGTTATTAAACTTAAAACGAGGTTATTAGCATCACTGATCTGTCTTTCAGGATGACGCTTGAGTCATTTATCATTAACAAGGAAGTGTTGACCATATCTAGTAGGGCTTGTTTGGAGGTGTCTCACAAAGGCTGGATGTTTGGATACTCTTTAAGCTATAGTGTTCCAGTGTATTATGGCATTGTCTCTGGCCACATTCTTTGCATTTGATGTCGTTGGCATGTCTGTATAGACCATACTGCCAAAAAATACTTATAGCCTGGCCTTAGTATGGCCTAGCCTTAGTATAGCCTAGCCTTAGTATAGCTGCAACACCTTGTTATTTTCTCTTTAAATATGTTTAACTTGACACATTTCATTATGATGACAATTTATCTGCTAGTTCCTATTATTGTTATTACCTCCCCTTGAGGGGAGGTAATAACAATAATAATAATTATTCTTATAATAACACAAAACAATAAGAATCATTCTGTCCATTGTTCCCTGTCTTTGGTATAAGGACCATCCTGCGTGATGGAATGTGTCAGGGAAACACAGCTAGATTTTGTTCCCACTCTGTGATTATCATAAATTATTATAATAAAAAAGAAGCGCTAAACCCACGAGTCATTGTGATTATCGTATAGAATAGTGTAGCAGCACACTGTTGAGTTTACCTGAAGTTTACCTGGAGAGAGTTCCGGGGGTCAACGCCCCCGCGGCCCGGTCTGTGACCAGGCCTAATGGTGGATCAGGGCCTGATCAACCAGGCTGTTACTGCTGGCCGCACGCAGTCCAACGTACGAACCACAGCCTGGCTGGTCAGGTTGATGTATCAAATTTTGTTTAAAATGAAAAGGTCTCCCCATCTCACTCTTCTTCCCAACTTTCCTCCCTCCCACCTTTCCATCCAACCTCCTCCCTCTCACTTATCTACCTCCCACCTTCCCTCCCAGGCACAGTGGCTACCTTCTGAGGCTCGCAGGAATCTGTGTCTAGTTCTTATACAGTGTCATACAGATTCCTGTTCTTCATGGTACCTTACTTTAAAAAAAAAATTGTCATATGGGGGAGGGTAATGAACCAGGGAATAATAATTATGGGACTAAGAGGATAAGGAAGTAGAGGCAGGAGTGAGAGGGAAGGAGGTAGACAAAATGGTGAGATTCATCCTTGACCTGGGTCCAAGACGGCATGTAGGTCAGGATGAATTACAACAACTAGATATACTGAATGCTGAAGACAGAGTAATGCATCTGAAGTGAAATCATCTTTATAAAATTGCTCACAAGCAGTGTCCAGAATAAACCACGGAACGGGTGGGGTTTGAATCCATGGCGAGTGAGTCACATTTTCCGGAATATATTTCTGTCAAGGTTGGGAATCAGAACCAGTATGGTACTTGGGAAAGTGACCATAATTTTGTAGTGCCTGCAGAAGGTGGTCATGCCTCAAACACCTTTCTCTATACAGCAATAACAGAGCGGAACGGACTTTTCGAACGTCTGAAAGACTGTCCTAGAGTGAGCCAGTTCAGGAAGAGAGCTAAAAGCTACAGTTATTGAGGAGAGTGATTTCTTGCATAGTTAACATTCGTGTACTTGTTATTGTAAGCTGATCCTCCCTATTTAACGTTCATGTAAATAACTCGGTTCAATTTATTCTTGTTGTGGTTCTTTTCAATGTAACTCATTTTTTCACAGTTGAGTTACTTAGCTGTTGAAATTTTTAAGGTTATAATCGTGACTGATTTCTGCTGTAACTTACTGCTAGGCTTAAAAAGATAAGATATTACAAGGACCCCAGTGGAAATAAGTCACTGATTTTTTTTCCTAGGTAACCTTATTTACTTATTTACTCCCTTTTCTCCCATCTACCTACCGTCCCTCCCACCTCCCTAACTTCTCAATTGTCACCCTCCCACCTCCTCCTCTCACTTGTCACTCTCCCACCTCCCCTTCAATTGTCACCCTGTCACCACCCCCTCTCACTTGTCACCCTCCCACCACCCCCTCTCACTTGTCACCCTCCCCTCTCCCTCTTCTCTCATTTGTCCCCTCTCCCTCCCCTCACTTGTCTCCCACATCCTTGTATCTCCACATTTGTAATATTTAACTTCGTTATCAAGGAACGAGAAGGAAAAAAAAAGAGAATCTACCATTTTCTCCCTGAGGTTCTGTTTGAAGTTCTGTCACACTGAGTTAATATCAAAATCCGGCAAACATCCGCAAATGATATGCAAACGGGGCGCTGATCCGACAAATATTGACTGTTGAAAATCGTTCGCAAGAGAATACCTTGCCCAGATTTTCTTAAGCATACTGAGAGACGATCTTTCTTGGCCACGCTTAGTGGGGAGGAAAAAAAATGGGAAATGTTTCCTTTTAGTGAGAATTAGAAGGAGGATATTTTTTTTCTTTTATTTTGTTTTTTTCTCTCTCTCATCTTTAGATGACCACTGTGTGTTTGTTATTGTGTATGTTATTAATTTGTTTATTATCGTGTTTGTGGTATGGTTTGTTATTATTGTGTTTGTTATTATTATGTTTGTTATTATTATGTTTGTTATTAATGTGTTTATTGTCGTGTTTGCTATTACTGTGTTTGTTATTAACGTCTTTGTTATTAATGTGAGTTGAATCTAAAGTAGACTTGTCAGGTGTCAGGAACGTCAGCACCACACCCGCGGCCACACCCGCGGCCACACCAGCGGCCACACCAGCGGCCACACCAGCGGCCTCATCAGCGGCCACACCCGCGGCCACACTGTGTTGTGGGGTTCTTTTCATAGATTTGGTAATATTAACAGACGATGAGCTTGGTTTTTGGTAGCGTTTAATGAGGCGTTGGATATATGGGAGCTGAGAGCCTATGCCTGTGTCCGCCTGCTAGGCCTACTCGGATGGTACTGACTGCTAGGCTCGCACGGCACAGGGGCATTCAAAAGGCAGGCCTATGATTGGCTAATGCCAGATCACATGGGCAGAGGTTGGAAATCACGTGAACAGCCGTGGTGCAGCCGTTAGAAATACGAACCGTACAACACCAGCGGCCACACCCGCGGTCACACAGCGGCCACACCCGCGGCCACACCCGCGGCCACACCCGTCGCTTTTAGAGTCTTCAAGGAAGGGGGGATGGGGACCTGGGCGCTTGAAGGACTCTTGAATTCAAGAGTGCCTCATTACCTCCCATTTCTCAGGATCCTGCATGGCACTTGAGAGTTTAGCGCTTCCTCACAGGAAGATAAAAAAAAGCTAATGAAGGATAATCTGGACCATGCTGTCATTTGTGGCCGTGAATATAGGTCAATTTACGCTAATCCAACTTCTAAACTTTATCCAACCTAACTTAAATTTATGTAGCCTAACCTAACCTTGACCTTACCTGACCTGACTTAACCTTACGTAAATTAACCTGACCTTACTTAGCATTACCTTAGCTGACTTAACCTTATGTAACTTAATTACAAAATCATTTTTATTTGTCTTTGGTCTATACACATCAGACATAACATTGTCACGCATGATGCGCGCGAGTATGAACTTTGAAAGCCTAGACCTGAGCAGACAGGAAGAAATTGTGGCCACCGTCAGTTATCCAAAGGATCCAGGAAATAAAGGATGAAGGGGATAAAGGATCCAGGGAATAAAAGATCCAGGGGATAAAGGAATCAGGAAATAATGGATCAAGGGGATAAAGTATCTAGGAGATAAAAAATCCAGGAGATAAAGGATCCAGAAGATAAAGGATCCAGGGGATGAAGGATCCAGGAGATAAAGGATTCAGGAGATCAAAGATCCAGATCATACACAAATAATCCACACATAGAAGAGAGGAACTTACGACGACGTTTCGGTCCGACTTGGACCATTTACAAAGTCACACTAACAAAAAAGAAGAGGAGGGCCTCTCTATATACTCCCTCCTTCGCTTCTTTTTGTTAGTGTGGCTTTGTAAATGGTCCAAGTCGGACCGAAACGTCGTCGTAAGCTCCTCTGTTCAATGTGTGGGTTATTTGTTATTGTTCCAGTCACGGTATTGTGCCTTTTTTGTTATCCAGTAGATCCTTTGTATAGAGGACAGTGGCCACGTTATTATAAGCAAGTGTCTAAGGTTTCAGGGATGGGAGGCGAAGATGAGTTATTCAGTGGAGATACACATGGTTAACCTGGAGAGAGTTCCGGGGGTCAACGCCCCCGCGGCCCGGTCTGTGACCAGGTTAAGTAATGCGTCTTCATAAGTGGAAAAATATCAATGGGTAGCGGAAGATGAAGACACTGCTGGGGGTGAAGAGTAGACTCTCAGTAGGCGTCTGCTACGGCCGTAAACAATCCAGGAGCATCAATACACTTGCCTATTATAATTTCAGCATTCTGCCGGCACTGCCCCTGGTAATTCTGCAAGTATTGAATAACCATGCAAATAAATGCAATAAATAATATGTAATTGGATAATTTTTCATGCAAGACCTGCGTGTTGGCAAATGCTTTTAGAGAAAGAACAACATTTGAACATTATAATATATAGCGTTTGACTTGATGGGTCAACTCCCTCCCGACGTGTTTACACAGCTTCATCACTCATTGTCCTTTATTGAGACTCGTTTCTCTCTTTGTTAGAAACGACCATTGCTTCCTCTCACAGACAAGCTGTCCAGTGTCCCTCTTTATTTCTCTCTTTTTCTCTCACCGGGCTCACTCTCTTCTTCAGGATGCGTGCAGTTTGCTTAGAAATTCCTTCCTTAGCTGTTTAACTTTTAAGGTTTAAATAATAAGATATTACAAGGACCCCCAATGGAAATAAGTCACTCTTGTCTGACTTTTTTTTTGGGTTATCCCAGGTAATTTACACTATGTATGATAATTGTACTTATGAGTACCTGTGCCTAAATAAACTTACTTTCATCTCTTCTCGTCGACTGCACGAGTCGGGAGTGAGTCTAGTTGTGTTGGTTCATTGATGTCTGTTGTCACTGCAGATGCTTGTGGGGGATTGCAACGTCTGGTTGACTCTCGTACATGTGGCGCTGACGGAGCTAATCCTGAATCCGCGTTGTATCCGCTAATCCGGATTCGTAAATGCAAGATGCAAGAACAAGACATTATCGACTCACGTGTTGATGGTACACTATTCTTGTTAGTGTATTCTTTTATTAATTTAGAAGTAGCAGAGGAAAATACAGGGACCCTAGTGGAAATAAGTCACTTTGACTTTTTTTTAGGTTATCCCAGGTAATCTACACATATGCTGCTATGTATAATAATTTATGTAAGTGTATTTATGTGTACAAGTACATGACTAATCTTACTACTTACTTATTTAGTAGAGGTACGATAAAGTTCATGGAGCAGGGAGAGAGAGTGGACCTGGTGGCGACCAGCGAAGATACGGGACCAGGAACTCTGAATCGACCCCTGCAACCACAAATAGGTGAGGGGCAGCAGAGTAGAGAGGAGAGCGAGGGAGAAAGAGATAGATAGATATATAGATAGAGAGAGAGAGAGAGAGAGAGAGAGAGAGAGAGAGAGAGAGAGAGAGAGAGAGAGAGAGAGAGAGAGAGAGAGAGAGAGAGAGAGAGAGAGAGAGAGAGAAGAGAGGGCAGATTGGTGAAGAAAGAAGGGGACATGTGAGTCAGGAGAGAAGTGAGGGGAGATGGGTGACGAAGAGTGAGGAGAGACAGGGCAGATAGGTGAAGAGAGGGGGAAGAGAACATAAGGGTGAGGAGAAAAGTGAGGGGCAAAGTGTGTGAAAACAAGGGCAGGACAGTGTTGACAAAAGTCGGACGTAGGAGGAGAGGACCCGAGGGTGTGCAGGCCAATCTGTCTCCCTGCATCCTACCTTCATCCTACCACCATCATCCTATCTTCATCCTACCACCACATCCTATCTTCATCCTACCACCACATCCTATCTTCATCCTACCACCACATCCTATCTTCATCCTACCACCATCATCCTATCTTCATCCTACCACCACATCCTATCTTCATCCTACCACCATCATCCTATCTTCATCCTACCACCACATCCTATCTTCATCCTACCACCACATCCTATCTTCATCCTACCACCATCATCCTATCTTCATCCTACCACCACATCCTATCTTCATCCTACCACCACATCCTATCTTCATCCTACCACCACATCCTATCTTCATCCTACCACCACATCCTATCTTCATCCTACCACCACATCCTATCTTCATCCTACCACCACATCCTATCTTCATCCTACCACCATCATTATCTTCATCCTACCACCACATCCTATCTTCATCCTACCACCACATCCTATCTTCATCCTACCACCATCATCCTATCTTCATCCTACCACCATCATCCTATCTTCATCCTACCACCACATCCTATCTTCATCATACCACCACATCCTATCTTCATCCTACCACCATCATCCTATCTTCATCCTACCACCATCATCCTATCTTCAACCTACCACCATCATCCTATCTTCATCCTAGCCCAAATCTAACCCCATCCTAGCCTCGACCTAGTGCCATCATACTTTCATCCTAGCCTCACCCTAGCCCTATCCTACCCCTAACCTACTGCCATCCTATCTTAATCCTAGCCCCAACCTAACTCAAACCTAACTTCAACCTAGCCCTATCCTATCTTCATCGCAGACCAATCTTAGTCTGAACCTATCCTCAATCTAGCCCCCCTTGGCTCCTTCCTAGCCCCATCCTACCTCTATCCTAGCCTCAATCTAACCCCATACTAGCTCCTTCCTAGCTCTAACCTAGTCCCGTCCAAGCCTTAGCCTAGGCTTAACGTAGCTTCAGCCTAGCCTCAACGTAGCCCCAGCCTAGCCTCAACGTACCCCCAGCCTAGCTTCAACATAGCCCCAGCCTAGCCTCAACGTACCCCCAGCCTAGCTTCAACATAGCCCCAGCCTAGCCTCAACGTAGTCCCAGCCTAGCTTCAACGTAGTCCCAGCCTAGCCTCGACGTAGCCCCAGCCTAGCTTCAAAGCAGCTCCAAGCCCGGAAGAAAGACACCGTCTAGCCGCAACCTAGCTACAACCTAGTCACTCCTAGCCACAGTATAGCCACAACCTAGTCACGTCCTCGCTACAATCTACTCCCACCGTAGCCAGAGCCTAGCCGCCTCCAAGCGTCAAGGCGGGCGTCCCTAGACATGCCGTGGCTCTCAACTGCTGGTACCATTGAACACACGTGCGTGGCAGAGTGTAAAAATCGCAGGAGTGATGCCCCTGAAGTATGGCTTATTGCTAGGGGGAGTATGGTAATATGTAATACTCGAGGGGAAATATGCGTGTACGTATTCCCCTCTTCTTGCTCTCACTCTCTTTCCCCTCACTCTTCTCTGTCTATCTCTCTCTCTCCTTCCCTTGCCCTCTCACTCTCCCTGTATTCATTCTCTCTTCACACTCACTCTCTCTGTGTCTCTGTCTGTCTGTCTGTCTGTATGTCTCTCTCTCTCTCTCTCTCTCCTTCCTTTGCCTCCACACTCTTCCTGCATTTACTCTCCCCTTCACTTGCGCTCACTTTTCTCCTCTAACTCCCCCCTACTCTCTCTCTCCCCTCGCCAAATCTCTCCCCGGCCATCCCACACACACACACACACACACACACACACACACACACACACACACACACACATCATAAGAGGCGGGGCCAGGAGTTGTGAATTGACCCCTGCAACCACAACTAGGTGAGTACACACACACACACACACAACAAAAAATATCCATCTACTTTATCCACACTCTCCAATCCCCTACATCCAATTTGCCACTCCTACCACTCCCAAAAACAAATGAGATCATAGCCTGTTAAAAGAGAAACATCGGAGCACCTGAAAACCAAATGACATCGAAGACCTCTAACAACAATTGACATCGTAGCCCATCATAACCTCTCAAAGTTCTCCACACAATGCTGAGAGAATGCTCGACCAAGTGTTTGAATTAACATACAGCTCAGAGAAATATGCCCAGACACATCAGAATAAAAATTATGAGGAACGATAACAGATGCAATATTCCCTGGAAGAGAGCAGATAATAAGAAGATAAAGTGATGGCAGAAGGCTGGATGAAGAGACTCGTTACTCAGAAAAACACTGAGTGTTGAGAGACACGGAAGCAGTCAGATTGCAGAGAGTTGACTGGTTAGGTTTTAAGAAGAGGTGAAGCGAAGCAGTAATCTATAATTCCCTCAACAAGCAAAAGAAAACTCACATAGAAATATAGGAAAAATAAAGCCACAACAAAGATAATTGAGAGAGCAGCACTAACATTTAATGGAGGGGAAGTAAGACTCGTAATCTCAGCAGATTTTAACCAGGCAGGAGAAGGAGACAGGGAGACAATAGATTTACATGTCCTGGAAGAGACATGGAGAGATAAGGAGAGTCTGTCAAGATCAGACTTAATATTCAACCAGAGAGAAGCTGACTTTAATGATACGGGGGGAAGGGGAGGGGTCTCGAACACACGGAACCTGTAGGAACATGCGGCCGCTGCATCCTAGTGTGTAATTACATGCTAGAAGCGAAAGTTAGAGAATGAAAGAAATGAAAAGTAAGAAATTACTATACCGAGAAAGGAAGATATAAGAAAGCAAGAGTTCTTTGGGATATACAAGGAGACACTTGACTTAATATATAAAAGCACAAGGCATAACGGACCTTTTATCCAGACATACAAAAGAGCTCCTGAAAGATTCATTCCAACACACAATGACAGTGAGAAGCACAACAACAACAGCCATGTTTCCTCAAAGAATGTATGGAAGTAGAGCGTAGAACAAAAGAGTGAAGCAAAAATGTAGACCAAGAGGAAAGGAAGAAATTGAGAATAATACAGCCTATCCAGGAATTCCTTTAAATCAGAAGGAACGTAGAAAAATAATATAATGATAAGTGACCACAGCGACTGTACAATTAATTACATTAAGATGAAAATTAAGGATTAATAATAACAACGTAATCGAATTAAAAAAAAAGAAATTCAGAGAAGACGCCAGGAAAATATGGAAGCAGCTCAATGAGAAATTCAAAAAGTTTTGACAAGGGAAAGAAGATAGACGCAAGAAAGAAGAAAGAAGAGGCGCCTTGACACACGACTCTATACCACTTAATTGTGAGAGTACAAGTGAACATGTTCAACACATGTGGCAGTAATTTATATAATATTAATAATGGTCCACATCCCTACCCTGCCTCTTTTCCATACCCTACCTGCCTCTCCTCCATACCCTGCCCTGCCTCTCCTCCATACCCTGCCCTGCCTCTCCTCCATACCCTGCCCTTCCTCTCCTCCATACCCTGCCTGCCTCTCCTCCATACCCTGCCCTGCCTCTCCTCCATACCCTGCCTTGCCCTTTCCACTATCCCTGCCCTGCCCTTCCCACTATCCTTGCCCTGCCCTTCCCACTCTCCCTGCCCTGCCCTTCCCACTCTCCCTGCCCTTCCTCTCCTCCATACCCTGTCCTGCCTCTCCTCCATACCCTGCCCTGCCTCTCCTCCATACCCTGTCCTGCCTCTCCTCCATACC
>WNWK01007243.1:17500-35000 GCA_009830355.1 Cherax destructor | reverse complement strand
CGACCTGATGATAAAATGCTCCAGCTAGAGATGCTGTGCCAACACTAATGTTTGTAAAAGTCAGACTGTGCACTGCAACACACTGGTCGCTTCCTACCAGGCTTCTGTAAGAACCTTGCGCAGTTTCTGTGTTGTGTTGAGGTGTATAGTGGAGTCAGTGTTGTGTTGAGGTGTAGAGTGGAGTCAGTGTGTGTGAGTGAGTGAGTCAGTGGTGAGGTAGAGTGAGTCAGTGTTGTGCTGAGGTGTAGAGTGGAGTCAGTGTTGTGTGATAGAAGCGGTTTGTAGTGTAGAGTGGAGTCAGTGTTGTGCTGAGGTGTAGAGTGGAGTCAGTGTTGTGCGTGAGGAGTCAGTGTTGTGCTGAGGTGTAGAGTGGAGTCAGTGTGAGTGTGAGATCAGTGTTGGTGAGGTGTAGAGTGGAGTCAGTGTTGTGCTGAGGTGTAGAGTGGAGTCAGTGTTGTGCTGAGGTGTAGAGTGGAGTCAGTGTTGTGCTGAGGTGTAGAGTGGAGTCAGTGTTGTGATGAGGTGTAGAGTGGAGTCAGTGTTGTGCTGAGGTGCAGAGTGGAGTCAGTGTTGTGCTGAGGTGTAGAGTGGAGTCAGTGTTGTGATGAGGTGAGGGAGTCAGTGTTGTGCTGAGGTGTAGAGTGGAGTCAGTGTTGTGCTGAGGTGTAGAGTGGAGTCGGGTTGGCTGGTGAGGAGTGTGTATGGTGTGAGTGAGTCAGTGTTGTGCTGAGTGTGAGGTCAGTGTTGTGCTGAGGTGTAGAGTGGAGTCAGTGTTGTGCTGAGGTGCAGAGTGGAGTCAGTGTTGTGCTGAGGTGTAGAGTGGAGTCAGTGTTGTGCTGAGGTGTAGAGTGGAGTCAGTGTTGTGCTGACGATGTGGGGAAATCAGTGCTGCATCTTGATAACAGTTATAATCACAAGCATATGTTTTAAAATGGGGTGGATCGGTAAGCTAGCGGAAGGCCTCGGTCAGATGACCAAAAGTTACGGGTCATCATATGTCTAAGACCCAGCGTCAGGAAACACTTGTCCTGTTTCCTGACAAACATTACCAAACCTAACCTTAATTGGTGTCTTTGCAGCAGCTCACAGAAGAATGTTCTGTGAGCCGCTCACAAAAACATTGTTCAAATAAATCACGTATGGTAGTTTGCCCTTGTGGAACAAATTAGTTCCTTCGTTTCGTGATCAGTTGGTCTGTGGTGACTCCGTTGGAGTGTTTGCTGCTAGCATGAACAACCTGGCTGATCAGGTCATCAACCAGGACACCTGGTCTAGGACCAGGCCGCGGGGGCGATGACCCCCTCCTCCACAATCTAGAATGAGTATATGACAGATATACACCAACATTGAAGATAATTTATCACCCAAGAGGCAACACAGTAGGCTACTAACACACAAAGAAAACAACACTCAGGTGTTGTCACTGTATGATATATACATTCCAGGAACACTGTACAACACCCAGTGTTGTCACTGCGTGATACATTCCTCCCAGGAACACTACAACACCCAGTGTTGTCACTGCATGATACATTCCTCCCAGGAACACTACAACACCCAGTGTTGTCACTGCATGATACATTCCTCCCAGGAACACTACAACACCCAGTGTTGTCACTGCATTATACATTCCTCCCAGGAACACTACAACACCCAGTGTTGTCACTGCATGATACATTCCTCCCAGGAACACTACAACACCCAGTGTTGTCACTGCATTATACATTCCTCCCAGGAACACTACAACACCCAGTGTTGTCACTGCATATACATTCCTCCCAGGAACACTACAACACCCAGTGTTGTCACTGCATTATACATTCCTCCCAGGAACACTACAACACCCAGTGTTGTCACTGCATTATACATTCCTCCCAGGAACACTACAACACCCAGTGTTGTCACTGCATATACATTCCTCCCAGGAACACTACAACACCCAGTGTTGTCACTGCATGATACATTCCTCCCAGGAACACTACAACACCCAGTGTTGTCACTGCATGATACATTCCTCCCAGGAACACTACAACACCCAGTGTTGTCACTGCGTGATACATTCCTCCCAGGAACACTACAACACCCAGTGTTGTCACTGCATGATACATTCCTCCCAGGAACACTACAACACCCAGTGTTGTCACTGCGTGATACATTCCTCCCAGGAACACTACAACACCCAGTGTTGTCACTGCATGATACATTCCTCCCAGGAACACTACAACACCCAGTGTTGTCACTGCGTGATACATTCCTCCCAGGAACACTACAACACCCAGTGTTGTCACTGCATGATACATTCCTCCCAGGAACACTACAACACCCAGTGTTGTCACTATGATACATTCCTCCCGGGAACACTCACACCAGTGTTGTCCTGCATGATACATTCCTCCAGGAACACTACAACACCCAGTTTGTCACGCATACAACATTCACTCCCAGGAACACTACACACACCCAGTGTTGTCACTGCATGATACATTCCTCCCAGGAACACTTTAAGAATGAATATCTGTTTTATATATCGATATTCAATTTTATAGATCATGGTAATGGTGGATTATAACCTAGACGTTGAATTTCTAACACACACACACACACACACACACACACAAACACACACACACACACACACACACACACACACACACACATATACAAAATACTGCGGGGAATTGACAAGGTAGACAGTGACAGGATGTTTCAGAGAGGGAACAGAAACAAGGGGACACAACTGGAAGCTGAAGACTCAGATGAGTCAAAGGGATGTTAGGAAGCATTTCTTCAGCCATAGAGTAGTCAGGAAGTGGAATAGTCTAGAGAAAGATATAGTGGAGGCAGGAACCATACATAGTTTTAAGACAAGGTATGATAAAGCTCATGGAGCAGGGAGAGCAGAGACCCAGTAGCAGACAGCGAAGAGGAGGGGCCAGGAGCTGAGTCTCGACCCCTGCAACCACAATTAGGTGAGTACACACACACACGCCCCGATGGCATGGTGGCTAGCGCTCTTGCTTCAAGCACGGAGGGCCGGGTTCAATTCCCGGCGGCGCCGAAACATTTCGAAGTGTTTCGTTACACACACACATATATACAACAGCCTAGTGTCTAATCGACATGTGCCTAGGACAAAATGGTAACTAACACACACACACACACAAACACACACACATATCTCGGGGCCAGGAGCTATGACTCGACCCCTGCAACCACAACTAGGTGAGTACACACACACAGAAGTGTCCTTGTTTGCAGACAATGTGAAGTTAATGAGAAGAATTCAATCGGACGAGGACCAGGCAGAACTACGAAGGGATCTGGACAAGCTGCAGGGCTGGTCCAGAAACTGGCTCCTGGAGTTCAACCCCACCAAGTGCAAAGTCATGAAGATTGGGGAAGAGCAAAGAAGATCGCAGACGGAGTACAGTCTAGGGGGCCAGAGACTACAAACCTCACTCAAGGAAGAGGATCTTGGAGTGAGTATAACACCGATCACATCTGAGGCGCACAACCAAATAACTGCTGCAGCATACGGGCGCCTGGCAAACCTAAGAATAACATTCCGATATCTCAATAAGGAATCGTTCAAGACCCTGTACACCATGTACATCAGACCTGAATTGGGGTATGCAGCACCACTTTTGAACCCACACCTAGCCAAGCACGTAAGGAAATTAGAGAAAGTGCAAAAGTTTGCAACAAGACTAGTCCCGGAGCTAAGGGGTATGTCCTACAAGAAGAGGTTAAGGGAAATCGACCTGACGACACTGGAGGACAAGAGAGAGATAGAGGGGATATGATAACGACATATAAAATATTGAGAGCAATCGACAAGGTGGACAGAGACAGGATGTTCCAGAGATGGGACACAGCAACAAGGGTCACAGTTGGAAGTTGAAGACTCAGATGAATCACAGGGATGTTAGGAAGTATTTTTTCAGCCATAGAGTTGTCAGGAAGTGGAATAGTCTGGGAAGTGATGTAGTGGAGGCAGGATCCATACATAGCTTTAAGAAGAGGAATGATAAGGCTTATGGAGAAGGAAGAGTGACCTAGTAGCGACCAGTGAAGAGGCGGGGCCAGGAGCTGTGAATCGACCCTTGCAACCACAACTAGGTGTGTACACACACACACACGCGCGCGCGCGCGCGCGTCTCAATCCTAGACCACCATTTTCTGACTAGGCTGAAATTATTTCTATTAGAGTTTTATAAAGATTCTTCCCCTCCCCTAGTTCCTCCCTATGAAAAATTATTAGGTAAAATTATGAAAATTTTCAAGATATGTTATAGTCCCTGGGCCAGACCCCAAAATTTTGACCAGTGGTGACGACTGCTGTGTCTTTACTGCCAGAGACTGTAGATAGAAATGTATAGTCTGTGTCTTCTATGTCTTAAATACATAGTAATTATTCCCACAGTTTGTCGGTAATTATATTCCAGGTACTTGTGCTATATCAGGGGTGCTGACTGAGATATAATTTGTCAAAATGGGAGATGGTTAGTAGTTACTGTCTTAGTGTCCAGCTCGTAGATGGTTAGTAGTTACTGTCTTAGTGTCCAGCTCGTAGATGGTTAGTAGTTACTGTCTTAGTGTCCAGCTCGTAGATGGTTAGTAGTTACTGTCTTAGTGTCCAGCTCGTAGATGGTTAGTAGTTACTGTCTTAGTGTCCAGCTCGTAGATGATTAGTAGTTACTGTCTTAGTACCCAGCTCGTAGATGGTTAGTAGTTACTGTCTTAGTGTCCAGCTCGTAGATGGTTAGTAGTTACTGTCTTAGTGTCCAGCTCGTAGATGATTAGTAGTTACTGTCTTAGTACCCAGCTCGTAGATGGTTAGTAGTTACTGTCTTAGTGTCCAGCTCGTAGATGGTTAGTAGTTACTGTCTTAGTGTCCAGCTCGTAGATGGTTAGTAGTTACTGTCTTAGTGTCCAGCTCGTAGATGTTAGTAGTTACTGTCTTAGTGTCCAGCTCGTAGATGGTTAGTAGTTACTGTCTTAGTGTCCAGCTCGTAGATGGTTAGTAGTTACTGTCTTAGTAGTCCAGCTCGTAGATGGTTAGTAGTTACTGTCTTAGTGTCCAGCTCGTAGATGGTTAGTAGTTACTGTCTTAGTGTCCAGCTCGTAGATGGTTAGTAGTTACTGTCTTAGTGTCCAGCTCGTAGATGGTTAGTAGTTACTGTCTTAGTGTCCAGCTCGTAGATGGTTAGTAGTTACTGTCTTAGTTCCAGCTCGTAGATGGTTAGTAGTTACTGTCTTAGTGTCCAGCTCGTAGATGGTTAGTAGTTACTGTCTTAGTGTCCAGCTCGTAGATGATTAGTAGTTACTGTCTTAGTGTCCAGCTCGTAGATGGTTAGTAGTTACTGTCTTAGTGTCCAGCTCGTAGATGGTTAGTAGTTACTGTCTTAGTGTCCAGCTCGTAGATGATTAGTAGTTACTGTCTTAGTGTCCAGCTCGTAGATGGTTAGTAGTTACTGTCTTAGTGTCCAGCTCGTAGATGGTTAGTAGTTACTGTCTTAGTGTCCCAGCTCGTAGATGGTTAGTAGTTACTGTCTTAGTACCCAGCTCGTAGATGATTAGTAGTTACTGTCTTAGTGTCCAGCTCGTAGATGGTTAGTAGTTACTGTCTTAGTGTCCAGCTCGTAGATGATTAGTAGTTACTGTCTTAGTACCCAGCTCGTAGATGATTAGTAGTTACTGTCTTAGTACCCAGCTCGTAGATGGTTAGTAGTTACTGTCTTAGTGTCCAGCTCGTAGATGATTAGTAGTTACTGTCTTAGTACCCAGCTCGTAGATGATTAGTAGTTACTGTCTTAGTGTCCAGCTCGTAGATGATTAGTAGTTACTGTCTTAGTGTCCAGCTCGTAGATGGTTAGTAGTTACTGTCTTAGTGTCCAGCTCGTAGATGGTTAGTAGTTACTGTCTTGTGTCACTCTAGTTATTGCTTGATTGATATCTTTTATCAGCTGTAGACTGTCTTGTGTCAGCTCAGATGTTAGAGTTACTGTCTTAGTGTCAGCTCGTAGATGTTGGTTACTGTCTTAGTCGCTCGGTTTGTTACTGTCTTAGTGTCAGCTGATGTAGTAGTTACTGTCTTTGTCAGCTCGTAGATGGTAGTAGTTACTGTCTTGTCACTCGTAGATGTTGTAGTTATGTCTTAGTGTCAGCTCGATGTTGTAGTTCTGTCTTATGTCAGCTTGATGTTTAGTTACTGTCTTAGTGTCAGCTCTGATGATAGTTACTGTCTTAGTGTCAGCTGTATGGTTGTATTATTCTGTGTCCAGCTCAGATGTTGAGTACGTCTTAGTGTCAGCTCGTAGATGTTAGTAGTATTTTATGTCAGTCGTAGATGTTGTAGTTACTGTCTTAGTCAGCTCGTAGATGTTGTGTACTGTCTTAGTCAGCTCGTGATGTTAGTAGTTACTTCTTAGTCAGTCGTAGATGTTAGTAGTTACTGTCTTGTCACTCGTGATGTTGAGTTACTGTCTTTCTCTAGATGTTAGTAGTTACTGTCTTATACCGTAGATGTTGATTATGCTTGTGCGCTCGTAGATGATTAGTGTTACTGTCTTAGTTCAGCTGTAGTTTGAGTTACTGTCTTATCAGCTCGTAGATGTTGTAGTTACTGTCTTGTCATGTAGATGTTAGTAGTTTGTCTTATCAGCCGAGATGTTAGAGTTATGTCTTATCCAGCTGTGATGTTGTAGTTACTTTAGTGTCAGCTCGTAGATGTTAGTCGTCAGTAGCTCGGATGTTGGTTACTGTCTTAGTCATCAGATGTTAGTAGTTACTGTCTTAGTACCCAGCTGTGATGTTGTAGTCTGTCTTAGTCAGCTCGTAGATGATTAGAGTTACTGTCTTAGTACCCAGCTCGTAGATGATTAGTAGTTACTGTCTTAGTGCCAGTCGTAGATGTTGAGTTACTGTCTTGTCACTCGTAGATGATTGTATTACTGTCTTAGTCCACTCGTAATGTTAGAGTTACTGTCTTGTACAGCTGTAGATGATTGTAGTTACTGTCTTAGTCAGCTCGTAGATGTTGAGTTACTGTCTTAGTCACTCGTAGATGATTGTAGTTACTGTCTTAGTCCAGCTCGTAGATGGTTGTAGTTACTGTCTAGTGTCAGCTCGTGATGTTAGTAGTTCTGTCTTAGTCCAGCTCGTAGATGTTAGTAGTTACTGTCTTAGTCCAGCTCGTAGATGGTTAGAGTTACTGTCTTAGTGTCCAGCTCGTAGATGATTAGAGTTACTGTCTTAGTCCCAGCTCGTAGATGGTTAGTAGTTACTGTCTTAGTGTCCAGCTCGTAGATGGTTAGTAGTTACTGTCTTAGTACCCAGCTCGTAGATGGTTAGTAGTTACTGTCTTAGTTCAGCTCGTAGATGATTAGTAGTTACTGTCTTAGTGTCAGCTCTAGATGGTTAGTAGTTACTGTCTTGTTAGTCGTAGATGGTTAGTAGTTACTGTCTTAGTGTCCAGCTCGTAGATGTTAGTAGTTACTGTCTTAGTCCAGCTCGTAGATGGTTAGTAGTTACTGTCTTAGTGTCCAGCTCGTAGATGATTAGTAGTTACTGTCTTAGTCCAGCTCGTAGATGTTAGTAGTTACTGTCTTAGTGTCCAGCTCGTAGATGGTTAGTAGTTACTGTCTTAGTCCAGCTCGTAGATGGTTAGTAGTTACTGTCTTAGTGTCCAGCTGTAGATGATTAGTAGTTACTGTCTTAGTGTCCAGCTCGTAGATGGTTAGTAGTTACTGTCTTAGTGTCCAGCTCGTAGTGTGTTAGTGTTACGTCTTAGTTTAGCTCGTGAGATTATAGTTACTGTCTTAGTACCCAGCTCGTAGATGGTTAGTAGTTACTGTCTTAGTGTCCAGCTCGTAGATGATTAGCAGTTACTGTCTTAGTACCCAGCTCGTAGATGATTAGTAGTTACTGTCTTAGTGTCCAGCTCGTAGATGGTTAGTAGTTACTGTCTTAGTACCCAGCTCGTAGATGGTTAGTAGTTACTGTCTTAGTGTCCAGCTCGTAGATGGTTAGTAGTTACTGTCTTAGTACCCAGCTCGTAGATGATTAGTAGTTACTGTCTTAGTACAGCTCGTAGATGTTAGTAGTTATGTCTTAGTGTCAGCTCGTAGATGATTAGCAGTTACGTCTTAGTCAGCTCGTAGTGATTAGTGTTATGTCTTTTAGTGTCCAGCTCGTAGATGATTAGTAGTTACTGTCTTAGTGCCCAGCTCGTAGATGGTTAGTATTACGTTTAGTACCAGCTCGTAGATGTTAGTAGTTACTGTCTTAGTGTCAGCTCGTAGATGATTAGAGTTACTGTCTTAGTACCCAGCTCGTAGATGGTTAGTAGTTACTGTCTTAGTACCCAGCTCGTAGATGGTTAGTAGTTACTGTCTTAGTACCCAGCTCGTAGATGGTTAGCAGTTACTGTCTTAGTACCCAGCTCGTAGATGGTTAGTAGTTACTGTCTTAGTACCCAGCTCGTAGGCCAGTGGGTTTCTGAAATGTTTTATTGTAGATGGGTTGGCTTACGTGGTAGTAGTCTTAGTAGTAGTAGTATTAATAGTAGTAGAAGTAGTCTTAGCAATAGTAGAAGTAGTCTTAGTAATATAGTAGTAGTATCAATAGTAGTAGTAGTAGCAGCAGCAGCAGCAGTAGTAGTAGTAGTAGTAGTAGTAGTAGTAAGTAGTCAGTAGTAGTAGTAGTAGTAGTAGTAGTAGTAGTACGTAATGAGTAGTAGTAGTCAGCTAGTAGTAGTAGCAGCAGAGCAGTAGTAGTAGTAGTAGTAGAGCAGAGAGCAGTAGTAGTGAGGTAGTAGTAGTAGCAGTAGTAGTAGTAGTAGCAGTAGTAGTAGTAGTAGTAGTAGTAGCAGTAGTAGTAGTAGTAGGTAGTAGTAGTAGTAGTAGTAGTAGTAGTAGTAGTAGTAGTAGTAGTAGCAGTAGTAGTAGTAGTAGTAGTAGTAGTAGTAGTAGTAGCAGTAGTAGTAGTAGCAGTAGTAGTAGTAACATTTACGAAGCACTTCAACATCGTAGGTCACTCAGCACTAACAGGCATAAAAAATATACACATTTAAAACTAGGATAAACTTAACAAGCAATAAAAACGACGAACATGAACAAACAAATACTGTAAATACCATCATTCCAAGTTATACTTAAAAAAACACATTAAATTACTATTTTCAAAAGACTCCTGAAAGTTTCCCGAGGTCCCCACAGACACCTCGGTAAATATAAAAACCACGACGAAGGCGGAAGGGTCTAAGCCGAAGGCAAATGGCTCGACTGGTAAAGTGGCGGCTTCTCACTGTATTACCCCAAATTCACGAAAAAAACATGTGAATACCCGGTAAATTAAGTGTCCTCTGCTTCTGCATCTGAAACCAGAGCGAAGATGAGGCTGCTTCGAGATGTTACCACGGGCTCTGATAAAAACAGTCAATGCAAAGTAAGGAAAAAATGGTGATATAAAATCAGGAGCAGAGGGAGGCGAAGGTCAAGGGCCTTTGTAGAGGCTTTTGTGTTGAGGTGGAACTTGGAGGTCGCAACTCGTCATCACTGTTGACGGGAGAGACGGCAAAGATAGACACTGTACTCAACTAATCTTGACAAAGCTCTACACAGACCGAAACATTAACAAAATATATATTTGCGCTGTGCATTCAGTCTCCTCCATACTGGTGGCCACCAGCTGGCAGTCATGCCACCACCTGGCACTCATGCCACCACCTGGCAGTCATGCCACCACCTGGCAGTCATGCCACCACCTGGCAGTCATGCCACCACCTGGCAGTCATGCCACCACCGCATCATGCCACCACCGGCAGTCATGCCACCACCTGGCAGTCATGCCACCACCTGGCATTGATCATGCCACCACCTGGCAGTCATGCCACCACCTGGCAGTCATGCCACCACCTGGCAGTCATGCCACCACCTGGCAGTCATGCCACCACCTGGCAGTCATGCCACCACCTGGCAGTCATGCCACCACCTGGCAGTCATGCCACCACCTGGCAGTCATGCCACCAGATGGACTGGTAACTCATTTATGGACCAGTAATAACCCAGTGGAAAGCCTCGGTCATGGACCAGTAATAACCCAGTGGAAATCCTCGGTCATGGACCAGTAATAACCCAGTGGAAATCCTCGGTCATGGACCAGTAACAACCCAGTGGAAATCCTCGGTCATGGACCAGTAATAACCCAGTGGAAAGCCTCGGTCGTGAACCGCTAAGCGGATAGAGCATCGCTCGAATGACCAAAACCTCCACTGAGCGGATCAGCACATGACTACAACTCGCGTCACGAGACAATTTTTCCATTTCTCCTGGCAGCCAAAACACCAGGATCATGACACTGGCAATGAGGGGCAACAAGGTTAGATTCTAGATAACAAAAAGGGTAGATTTCATTCCTTAGATCAGGAGCCTTAGTGAAGGGATAGTAGCTGATTAAGTCATTTGACAGGAATATATAACTTGGCCTTGTGATAGAGATTCCCAGGATAGAGAAAGATCCCCTGGATAAAGTTCTTTTAACTTCATGAGCCTTAATTAAAGTAATGAACAACAATATTGCTTTGGTTACCAGCGGAAACGTCCGCGATTTGACGTAACTACCGGGCGATGGTGGTAGTCATTAACGAAGGTGTAGTCCTTCTAGGAGTTCGCCATCGAGCGCAGTCACGGTTACTACGAGGCAACACGTGTCAGTGGTGTACCAGCGTCCTAACACGTGTTCCCACCCACCAGACGATCGGTACAGACCTGTATCATACCCGTGACAGGTTGCGAGAGTTTCTCTAGCCTCGCAGCATGGTATGAGACCTGTAGTCCCAAGAACAAGTGCACCCGCGTTAAGACACTTCTAAGACAACGGGATCTTATATTAACGTTGTTTCCTGTACTTTCCATAGGAGAGTGTTCCACCAGCACCACAGTCCAGGAGCCTTCACTAGGTAAACACTAGTCTAGGTGTTAGGCGAGAGGACACATTCATGTGTAACTAATGTGACATTTTATTGTGGCAACGTTTCGCTCTCCAGGAGCTTTTGTTAAGCCGTAACGGTTTATCAAAGCTCCACTTACTACAGGGTAAGTGAACGGCCTGGTCACTGCTCCGTGCCTGCCCTGTAATGCCCTGCCATGACCTGACATGACCTGCCTTGACCTACCTCGACCTCCTTTACCCTGCTTTGGTCTCGCTTACGTTGAAAATAATAAATTTACCTTGACTTGACTTGTTTATTATAAGCATTGCCTGACTGAGCAATATGCATTCATATGTAATAAAATGGGCATATACTGTGGTGGTGGGGCAGAGTGAACTCATTATTATTATTATAATCAAAAGAAGCGCTAAACCACAAGGAGAGTGAACTCAGACATCTGCAGCATACAAGTTTTTATCGGGACAACGTTTCTGCCTCTAATAAGAGCCTTTTCATGCTTTCATGGGAGAGAAAAAAGTTCCGCTGTAACTTAGCTTACATGTTTAATTCCTCCTCCTTCATTTTCTCACAAGCGCAGCCACAGACAACGCCACAAAAGACGAAAGAATTTGAAATTCACGAAAAAAACATGTGAATATCCGGTAAATTAAGTGTCCTCTGCTTCTGCATCTGAAACCAGAGCGAAGATGAGGCTGCTTCGAGATGTTACCACGGGCTCTGATAAAAACAGTCAATGCAAAGTAAGGAAAAAATGGTGATATAAAATCAGGAGCAGAGGGAGGCGAAGGTCAAGGGCCTTTGTAGAGGCTTTTGTGTTGAGGTGGAACTTGGAGGTCGCAACTCGTCATCACTGTTGACGGGGGAGACGGCATAGATAGACACTGTACTCAACTAATCTTGACAAAGCTCTACACAGACCGAAACATTAACAAAATATAAATTTGCGCTGTGCATTCAGTCTCCTCCATACTGGTGGCCACCAGCTGGCAGTCATGCCACCACCTGGCAGTCATGCCACCACCTGGCAGTCATGCCACCACCTGGCAGTCATGCCACCACCTGGCAGTCATGCCACCACCTGGCAGTCATGCCACCACCTGGCAGTCATGCCACCACCTGGCAGTCATGCCACCAGATGGACTGGTAACTCATTTATGGACCAGTAATAACCCAGTGGAAAGCCTCGGTCATGGACCAGTAATAACCCAGTGGAAAGCCTCGGTCATGGACCAGTAATAACCCAGTGGAAATCCTCGGTCATGGACCAGTAATAACCCAGTGGAAATCCTCGGTCATGGACCAGTAATAACCCAGTGGAAATCCTCGGTCATGGACCAGTAATAACCCAGTGGAAATCCTCGGTCATGGACCAGTAATAACCCAGTGGAAAGGCTCGGTCGTGAACCGCTAAGCGGATAGAGCATCGCTCGAATGAGCAAAACCTCCAGTGAGCGGATCAGCACATGACTACAACTCGCGTCACGAGACAATTTTTCCATTTCTACCGGCAGCCAAAACACCAGGATCATGACACTGGCAATGAGGGGCAACAAGGTTAGATCCTAGATAACAAAAAGGGTAGATTTCATTCCTTTGATCAGGAGCCTTAGTGAAGGGATAGTAGCTGATTTAGTGATTTGACAGGAATATATAGACTTGGCCTTGTGATAGAGATTCCCAGGATAGAGAAAGATCCCCTGGATAAAGTTCTTTTAACTTCATGAGCCTTAATTAAAGTAATGAACAACAATATTGCTTTGGTTACCAGCGGAAACGTCCGCGATTTGACGTAACTACCGGGCGATGGTGGTAGTCATTAACGAAGGTGTAGTCCTTCTAGGAGTTCGCCATCGAGCGCAGTCACGGTTACTACGAGGCAACACGTGTCAGTGGTGTACCAGCGTCCTAACACGTGTTCCCACCTACCAGACGATCGGTACAGACCTGTATCATACCCGTGACAGGTTGCGAGAGTTTCTCTAGTTTCGCAGCATGGTATGAGACCTGTAGTCCCAAGAACAAGTGCACCCGCGTTAAGACACTTCTAAGACAACGGGGTCTTAGATTAACGTTACGTTTCCTGTACTTTCCATAGGAGAGTGTTCCACCACCAGCACCAGAGTCCAGGAAGCCTTCACTAGGTAAACACTAGTCTAGGTGTTAGGCGAGAGGACACATTCATGTGCAACTAATGTGACATTTTATTGTGGCAACATTTCGCTCTCCAGGAGCTTTTGTTAAGCCGTAACGGCTTATCAAAGCTCCACTTACTACAGGGTAAGTGAACGGCCTGGTGACTACTCCGTGCCTGCCCTGCCATGCCCTGCCATGCCCTGCCATGACCTGCCTTGACCTACCTCGACCTCCCCTACCCTGCCTTGGTCTCGCTTACGTTGAAAATAATAAATTTACCTTGACTTGACTTGTTTATTATAAGCATTGCGTGACTGAGCAATATGCATTCATATGTAATAAAATGGGCATATACTGTGGTGGTGGGGCAGAGTGAACTCATTATTATTATTATTATTATAATCAAAAGAAGCGCTAAACCACAAGGAGAGTGAACTCAGACATCTGCAGCATACAAGTTTTTATCGGGACAACGTTTCTGCCTCTAATAAGAACCTTTTCATGCTTTCATGGGAGAGAAAAAAGTTCCGCTGTAACTTAGCTTACATGTTTAATTCCTCCTCCTTCATTTTCTCACAAGCGCAGCCACAGACAACGCCACAAAAGACGAAAGAATTTGAAAAATGACTGAAGCCTAGAGGCTATAAGTACTTGTACCCGCTGCTGCTCCTGACCCAGAACCCTCAAAGGAAGGAAAAACAAAATAGCATCGAAGAATACCTGCTCCGCCAAATTAGTTCCAGCGTTATATAATTATGCTCGAAATTCTGCTTCAGCCTCCAAGCTTCCCTCCTTCCCTCCCTCCCCATCTTTTAACTCAGAAAATCATTTAATTAGACTTAAAGTCTCCATCTTCCTTGTGCAATAAGGCGCAGAGGAACACCAATACTCTCTCTCACACACACACACACACACACACACACACACACACACACACACACACACACACACACACACACACACACACACACACACACACACACACACACACACACACACACACACACACACACACACACACACATACACACACACACACACTCACATACACACACACACAAATACTTCTAAATGCCGGAGGAATCCAGAGGAGAAAACGTTTAATTCCTTCCCCCTCCTTTGCTGGTGAGGTAAAAATCGAGAGTATAAAAATACCAGACCCCCGCAGGCCACAAGGATTCCAAGGTTATGAGACCGGCCCCGACAAAGGCGTTCAGGAGAAACAATTAACGCTGGAAGGAATCAGATCCTCTTCTAATGCTGCGATGAGGCATTCGACTCCACCTGGCGGGGGGTCAGGCGGCGGCCGAGGTATTTGTTTTATTGTCTCTAGAGCGCCCCGGTATGGCCAGCACCACACCACTTTAGTAAAATTATTATATATCTTAGGGATATATTTTAGCCGTTATAGACACTAATAGGCATTATATCGGTGCTGAAGTATAATTTTATGGGCTATATTACAGTAAAAGTCCCTTTAATAATAGATGTCTCTCTAGAGCGCATCCCGGTAAGCCTAGCAGCTCACCAGTTTTATTAAATCTAAATGATATACTTGAGCCATTATAGACTAATAGGAATTATATTACTGCCAAGATATAATTTTATTGGCTCTTTTATAGCTTCCCTTAATATTAATGGTAAGTCTGATTGCTCCTAAGAACACCGTAATGACTCTTAATGGAGGTTATAGAGGACGTCAATGGCTCTTCAATATATATAAAAGACAATTTAAGGCTTATATGGAAAGAATAATGGTGACGCTAGGCATACTGATATCTCTAATGGGAAGTTCAATTCCACGAAATAGGTTTAATGGCGCAAATGGAAAATTAATGGTCGAAAGGGACGATATACTTCTTTTACAGTCGTACTAACTCCGCGCTCCCCCGAAAATAAGCACCCCAGCCCATAGTGACCAACTTACCGTACACACCTGAATGACCCTTACGTGCTTAGCCACTTTTTTAATACTACTACCACCACCACTACTACTACTACTACTACTACTACTACTACTACTACTACTACTAATACTAATAATAATAATAATAATAATAATAACTGAGGGTTTAAGGTCTCTATGGGAGAATTTAATGACTAAACTGAAAGTAATAATGATGCTTGTAATAACGTGACTGACTAATAGCGTTACTGACTAATAACGTTACTGACTAATAACGTTACTGACTAATAACGTTACTGACTAATAACGTTACTGTTACTAACTAATAATTTTACTGATTGTTATCTTCTTGTCCTGAAACGTTGTGGTTATATATATATAAAAGAGTGAGAGAACCCCCCCTCCCCCCCACCTTTTTTTAACATTAAGGGAGAAACATTTTCGTGTGTGTGTGGAGTGTGTGGAGTCACTTATTAATGTGACGGATGTCAACAACAGGTCGACCTTTAACAAGCATTCACAACAAGGTTGTTATTGTTTACCTTTGTTGAGAGATGCAACAGCAGACATTTGTGTGTGTGTGTGTGTGTGCTCACCTAGTTGTTGTGGTTGCAGAGGTCGAGTCACAGCTCCTGGCCCCGCCTCTTCACTGGTCGCTACTAGGTCACTCTTCCTGCTCCATGAGCTTTATCATACCTCTTCTTAAAGTTATGTATGGATCCTGCCTCCACTACATCACTTCCCAGACTATTCCACTTCCTGACAACTCTGTGACTGAAGAAATACTTCCTAACATCCCTGTGATTCAGTTGAGTCTTCAACTTCCAATTGTGACCCCTTGTTGTTGTGTCCCATCTCTGGAACATCCTGTCTCTGTCCACCTTGTCGATTGCTCTCAGTATTTTATATGTCGTTATCATATTTCCCCTATCTCTCCTGTCCTCCAGTGTCGTCAGGTAGATTTCCCTTAACCTCTCATCGTAGGACATGCCCCTTAGCTCCGGGACTAGTCTTGTTGCAAACCTTTGCACTTTCTCTAATTTCCTTACGTGCTTGGCCAGGTGTGGGTTCCAAATTGGGGCTGCATACTCCAATACAGGCTTGACGTGCACGGTGTACAGGGTTCTGAACGATTCCTTCTTGAGATGTCGGAATGCTATTCTTAGGTTTGCCAGGCGCCCATATACTGCAATAGTTATTTGGTTGATGTGCGCCTCAGGAGATGTGGTCGGTGTTATACTCACTCCAAGATCCTTTTCCTTGAGTAAGGTTTGTAGTCTCTGGCCCCCTAGACTGTATTCCGTCTGCGATCTTCTTTGCCCTTCCCCAATCTTCATGACTTCGCACTTGGTGGGGTTGAACTCCAGGAACCAGTTGCTGGACCAGGCCTGCAGCCTGTCCAGATCCCTTTGTAGTTCTGCCTGGTCCTCGTCCGATTGAATTCTTCTCATCAACTTCACATCATCTGCAAACAACGACACTTTGGAGTTTATTCCTTCCGTCATGTTCACAAATACCAGAAACAGAACTGGTCCTAGGACGGACCCCTGTGGAACCCCACTCGTCACCGGCGCCCACTCTGACACCTCGTCACGTACCATGACTCTCTGCTGTCTTCCTGACAGGTATTCCCTGATCCAATGTAGTGCCTTACACATACACACACACATATACACACACACATACACACACACACACACACACACACACACATACACACACACAAGTCTGTGTCTATACCAGTAACAATTAAAGGAGATTATTTTGGGTGTGTAGGAAATATGATAATAAAGAAGAATAAAAGGAGAAATATAATAGTTTATAATGGGGAGGGGAACAAGTGTTGAGTGGGGGAGGGGAATAAAAGGTATAATGGGAGTGGGGAATAAAGGTTTGATGTGAGAGGAAACACAAACATAATCCTACATTTACACACTTTTCCTTGTTTTTCTTTTTTTTATTAATTTTTAATTTTATAAAGATGATGCGACTCTTGGTCGTCATTAAGTCGCAAAACTGAATTGAATGAAAATGAATGAGAATTAAGACTACTTAATAAAATAACTGGTGATCATGCAGTGGGCATGACGCTTGAATAAGAGAAGAAAAGGATGTAAATAATTAATATGTTGGAGGGGTGGGAGGTCATATATTACTGGCGGCAGCACGTGGAAGTGTTTATCGTCCCCCGGGGGGCGTGGTGCGCACGTCCAGGGTCGTTAAGGAGTAAAGCCCAGACGCCAGTTTACTTGGTGCTCGGCTCTCTGGAGCAAACATTTACAACCAACTGACACCATCCACAACGAACTTACAGCATTTACACTTGAAATCAACGACCATTTCCTGGGGTTTACGAGCAGGTGCGGGTCACCTCGCTAAGACCCTGCCAAGACCCCGTTATCCAACACCAACATTTATTTCTACTTCAGAGTAATTGTTGGTCCTCTTCAAGCTTGCACGAATTGTTGACTCAACTTTGGAGTACGCAAGGCTGCATGTTTCTGGAG
>WNWK01007243.1:0-12500 GCA_009830355.1 Cherax destructor | reverse complement strand
ACAGGAGCGTAGCTCAGCACCTGACAGGAGCGTAGCTCAGCACCTGACAGGAGCGTAGCTCAGTATCTGACAGGAGCGTAGCTCAGCACCTGACAGGAACGTAGCTCAGCACCTGACAGGAGCGTAACTCAGCACCTGACAGGAGCGTAACTCAGCACCTGACAGGAGCGTAACTCAGCACCTGACAGGAGCGTAGCTCAGCACCTGACAGGAGCGTAACTCAGCACCTGACAGGAGCGTAACTCAGCACCTGACAGGAGCTAGCTTTTGTTCTCTCAGTTTCACTGTCATAAACAGGAAATTGACGTACACTGCCCATGTATCACACACACACACACACATACACACACACACACACACACACACACACACATACACACACACACACATTCACATACACACACTCACACACACATACACACATACACACACACACACATTCACATACACACACTCACACACACATACACACACACTAGTCCCGGAGCTAAGGTATGTCCTACGAGGAGGTTAAGGAAATCGACCTGACGACACTGGAGGACAGGAGAGATAGGGAGACATGATAACAACATATAAGATACTGAGAGGAATTGACAAAGTGGACAGAGACAGAATGTTCCAGAGATGGGACACAACAACAAGGGACACAGATGGAAGTTGAAGACTCAGATGAATCACAGAGATGTTAGAAGTATTTCTTCAGTCACAGAGTTGTCGGGAAGTGGAATAGTTTAGGAACTGATTAGTGGAGGCAGGCTCATACATAGCTTAAGCAGAGGTATGATAAAGCCATGGCGCAGAAGGACCCAGACCCAGTGAAGAGCGGGCCAGGAGCTTTGACTCGACCCCTGCAACCACAACTAGGTGAGTACACATTCACACACACACATACACACACATACACACACATACACATTCACATACACACACACACACACATACACACACACACACATTCACACACACACACACACACACATACACACACACACACATTCACATACACACACACATACACACACACATACACCAACACAAACATACAAAAACAAGGTTATGAAGGTGGGAGTTTGGGAACAAAGACACTGTAGACATAGTACTATCCTGAAGTGGAGATGAGTGGGAAGATGAAATGTAACAACAGCAGTACAGCAACATCAGGAGCACAGAAACAACAGCAACACAGCAACAACAGCAACACAGCAACATCAGGAACATCAATAACACAGCAACACATCAGCAACAGCAACACAGCAACAACAGCAACACAGCAACATCAGGAACATCAATAACACAGTAACACATTAACAACAACAACACAGCAACATCAGGAACATCAGGAACACAGTAACACTTCAACAACAGCAACACAGCAACATAAGCAACACAGCAACATCAGCAGCACAGCAACAAGAGCAACACATCAGCAACAGCAACACAGCAACATCAGCAACACAGCAACCCATCAACAACAGCAACACAGCAACACATCAACAACAGCAACACATCAACAACAGCAATACATCAACAACAGCAACACATCAACAACAGCAACACAGCAACATCAGAAACAGCAACATCAATAAGAACATCAACACAACAACATCAGCAACACAGCAACATCAGCAACACAGCAACATCAGCAACACAGCAACAGAGCAACATCAGCAACACAGCAACATCGGCAACACAGCAACACAGCAACACAGCAACTTAGGCTCAGCTTGCAATCATTATAGTAATATTTGGGACCTAAAGAACGACTCCTTAAGTCACACTTTTCCTGACACGTGCTGCCAGCCTTGAGTACACAGCACCAGTGTGGAACCCTTACACAGTCTTGAGTACACAGCACCAGTGTGGAACCCTTACACAATCTTGAGTACACAGCGCATTGACCTACGTCTTGAGTACACAGCGCCATCCACGTTGAGTAACAGCCCCTGTGGAACACAAGTCTTGAGTACACAGCACCAGTGTGGAACCCTTACACAGTCTTGAGTACACAGCACCAGTGTGGAACCCTTACACAATCTTGAGTACACAGCGCCAGTGTGGAACCCTTACACAGTCTTGAGTACACAGCGCCAGTGTGGAACCCTTACACAATCTTGAGTACACAGCGCCAGTGTGGAACCCTTACACAGTCTTGAGTACACAGCACCAGTGTGGAACCCTTACACAATCTTGAGTACACAGCGCCAGTGTGGAACCCTTACACAATCTTGAGTACACAGCGCCAGTGTGGAACCCTTACACAATCTTGAGTACACAGCACCAGTGTGGAACCCTTACACAATCTTGAGTACACAGCACCAGTGTGGAACCCTTACACAATCTTGAGTACACAGCGCCAGTGTGGAACCCTTACACAGTCTTGAGTACACAGCACCAGTGTGGAACCCTTACACAATCTTGAGTACACAGCACCAGTGTGGAACCCTTACATAATCTTGAGTACACAGCGCCAGTGTGGAACCCTTACACAATCTTGAGTACACAGCGCCAGTGTGGAACCCTTACACAATCTTGAGTACACAGCACCAGTGTGGAACCCTTACACAGTCTTGAGTACACAGCACCAGTGTGGAACCCTCACACAGTGACACACTAGGAAACTTAAGAAAGTACCAAAGAGCACCTGAAGACTGTTGCCTGAGCTAAGAGGAAGGAGTTAGGAGGATAGAATGTGAGTCCTGGTACTCATGCCACTGGAGAAACGAAGAAATAACGGGGGATATGATCACGACATACAAAATACTCCGGGGTATAGACAGGGTAGGCAGGGACAGCCTGTTTACCAAGAATGTAACAAGAAAATGAGGGGTTTAGTGAGTCATATTGATGCTGAGGTAACATCTGGTCGTCTTAAGAATGACTGAGGAGTAGAGCGAAGTGCAGAGGAACACAGCTGACCTGGACACACTCACACAATCTAGAAAATGAGAAAAAAATACTGTTTTAATACCACCACCACCAACAATCACCACCAACAACCACCACCAACACTCACCACCACCACTACCACTACTAGCATTACTGCCGCCATCTTCATCCACCACCATCAACTACCGCCCCTACCACTACTGCCACCAGTCACCACCACCATCAACTACTGCCCACACCAACCACCACCAACATCAACCACCGCCACCACTAGCCACCGCCACCACTAGCCACCGCCACCACTAGCCACCGCTACCACCACCACCACCACCACCAACAACAACAACAACTACCACCACCATCAACTACTGCCACCACCAACCACCACCAACATCAACCACCGCCACCGCCACCACTAGCCATCACCACCACCAACAACAACAACTACCACCACCATCAACTACTGCCACCACCAACCACCACCAACATCAACCACCGCCACCGCCACCACTAGCCATCACCACCACCAACAACAACAACTACCACCACCATCAACTACTGCCACCACCAACCACCACCAACATCAACCACCGCCACCACCACCACCGCCACCACTAGCCACCGCCACCAACAACAACTACCACCACCATCAACTACTGCCACCACCAACCACCACCAACATCAACCACCGCCACCACCACCACCGCCAGCCACCGCCACCACCACCACCAAAAATAATCTGTCCAGAACTAGAAGTATCACGTCAATCTCGCTTTTTTTGATAGGTAATAAAAGCGGCAGCTGGCAACTCTCTCTCATATCTCTCACTCACTCTCATTTTTACTCCAAATTTTATTTCACTTACTTTTTCTTAAAATTTCTGCACATACAAATATAGTCCTCGAATTCTCCCTCACACACACACACACACACACACACACACACACACACACACACACACACACACACACACAATCACACACACACACACAATTACACACACACACACACACATAAACACACATACTCACACACACACACCCACACACACACACAGATAGGGGGGACATGATAACAACATATAACATACTGAGAGGAATTGACAAAGTGGACAGAGACAGAATGTTCCAGAGATGGGACACAGCAACAAGGGGACACAATTGGAAGTTGAAGACTCAGATGAATCACAGGGATGTTAGGAAGTATTTCTTTAGTCACAGAGTTGTCAGGAAGTGGAATAGTTTAGGGAGCGATGTAGTGGAGGCAGGTTCCATATATAGCTTTAAGCAGAGGTATGATAAAGCTCATGGCGCAGGGAGAGTGACCAAGTAGCGGCCAGTGAAGAGGCGGGGCCAGGAGCTGTGACTCGACCCCTGCAACCACAACCACAACTAGGTGAGTACAGCCAGACTGTGAATCGATCCCTGCAACCACATATAGGTGAATACACACACGTACACAAATACACATACTACTAATACTACTACTGCATTTCGTGAGTTTTTTTGCTGCTCACCTTCGTCACTCTGAGGCTTCACTGCACCAGTGTTGCTACAGCAAACCTGTACTAAGTTTTGGTATAATCTCTCTTTCCTTGTGGTCCTTTAATTGCTAATCTCAATTTTCTCAAGATGGTAAACATGGAGCTTCTTTATTTCCCTTATTGTCTTTGTGTGAATTCTGATTAATTTTACTTCCAGAATAACTACTCTTATCAAAGTTTAAGTGGTATGGGACTCTATCCTACCTCCATCCCCTCCTCCAGTGTACTTGTTAACATTCACTTAAAACATTTCGAAACTGTTCTGCTTTCCACTGTTGGTGTTCGTCTTCTCTCTGGCTTTACTATCTAGATGAGACCTTCGCTCTTAGTTTCTTCCAATACTTAATAATCTTGTTCCCTCTACCATATTTTCATCTAATTATGAATCTAACTCACTATGTTCTTTCCTTGATGTTCATGGTCTCAGCTCTGTGACGGTCTTTTCTTTTCCAAATTACTTCAAAACTATGCACAGTAGCATGAAGATTCTTTACGTTTCTTTTCCTGCCATGCACAGCGTGTTCAGTGTTCATGTTCCTCTCTTCGTCTGTGCCCTCCCCATCTGTGATCCTCAATTCCTTGACTCTGAAATTCCCACTATTCGCAGTTCATCCACACGTCTTGGGTATCCTCCCATTTTAATAAACCCTGCCTACTCTCATGCTAAAAGGACTTTCTTCCCTCATAAACCCACTTTTCCTTTGAAGATTCCCGTACTTTGCCTCCCTTATATTTCTAATTTACAAAAATCTTCATAAAACCCACCGGCTTCTGGATATTAAACTTGCATTTCGTCCAACTAATATGCTTCCTAACAAACTGGTTAATATTTTTACCTCCTGCCGCTGATAGTTCCGATCTCCGCTCCTTTCCCAGCTCCTCTCGATCTCTCTAATACATTGTTGAAACTGCTCCCCTTTTGACAGACTTAAAGAGGCGAGAAGTGTGTTCGCCTTATTAACACTAGGAATGTTAGAAATATTATAAACTGTTTTACTGCTGAAACTTTCCATATTTCAGCGCTGACACAGTTGGAAAATGGAACCTTTACACGGCATTACTAATGTGAATCTTAGTCCAGATTTTGTTGCTGTTGACGCTGGCCTTTACCAGTAGGTTGCTAAAAAAAAGTCTAAACTTCAGAACACACATGACTTGACCTGACCTTACCTATCACTAAACTCTTCACCTGACCTTGCCTGTCACCTGCCTTGACCCGTAACTTAATAATGGTTCAGGATGGGCAGAAACATCGCCTAAGGTTTCCTGTCCGAAATGTGGGAAGTATTTATGGTAAGAAATAGAAAACTACCTTTTAGGTGGATCTGCGACGTCTGGGAGGTGCGTGTTCTGAATGCTGTGATCAATATATATTCTTAATAGTCTATGATACCAAGAAGATGATGAATTGGATACATATGGGTAACACGTAGGTATCTTTATTGTCGAAACGTTTCGCCCGCACAGCAGGCTTTCTGAGTCGAAATACAAGAGATTATAACACAAGAGTCTGTCTTCCCCTCCACACCTTCGGAGGCTTCACGTCTCCAGCGTTGAGAGATACGGCTGTGTGAGTGTCCTCCATGACGTCTCTCATCTCAGGGTCTACCTGGAGTCGATGTTAAAGCCCATTGCCTCCCTGTCACAGACCAGGTCTCCCGGTCACAGACCAGGTCTCCCGGTCACAGACCAGGTCTCCCGGTCACAGACCAGGTCTCCCGGTCACAGACCAGGTCTCCCGGTCACAGACCAGGTCTCCCGGTCACAGACCAGGTCTCCCGGTCACAGACCAGGTCTCCCGGTCACAGACCAGGTCTCCCGGTCACAGACCAGGTCTCCCGGTCACAGACCAGGTCTCCCGGTCACAGACCAGGTCTCCCGGTCACAGACCAGGTCTCCCGGTCACAGACCAGGTCTCCCGGTCACAGACCAGGTCTCCCGGTCACAGACCAGGTCTCCCGGTCACAGACCAGATCGACCAGGAAAACCTTGGAGTCTTATATAAACTGATATTATTGGAACCAGTGGCGAGTCTTGTGGGACCCTCGCTGCTGACATAACTGGGACCAGTAGTGAGTCTTGTGGGACCCTCGCTGCTGACATGACTGGGACCAGTAGTGAGTCTTGTGGGACCCTCGCTGCTGACATAACTGGGACCAGTACTGAGTCTTGTGGGACCCTCGCTACTGACATAACTGGGACCAGTACTGAGTCTTGTGGGACCCTCGCTACTGACATAACTGGGACCAGTACTGAGTCTTGTGGGACCCCCATACTTACATTTCAACATAGAATGTTTCCCTCTTAACCCTGTTTATATTTTTCGTTTATATGCTTCGTAATCTTCAAACAAGATATATTTGCGTGACGCCTACAATATGACGACGGAACTGTAACTGGTCGAAAGGCCTAGAAATCCTTATCCATCAATCGCATGATTTTGTTGCATAGCCATTAGGTTTTGATGAGCGGGGGATCATCAAAGTTTTTTTGAACGGTTTATTTTATTAAGATTTATTAAAATTTATTGTGTGTCTCTTCACAAAATGAATTTCATGTTCCATCTCGTTCTCTTGTATGAGATTGGATGATGGTTTCCCTCGACTACGAGCAGCTATATCTCCAAATGAAGGCGGAATTAACGGAAGCTAGAAGAGAGATTCAACGTTTGAAGGGTATATGCAAGGATTATCCCCAGAACAATGTCGCCGATGATCAGACCAACGAATGGATGCTAGTCAAATCTGAAGGGACGAAGCTGAAGTTGAAGAAGGTCCAGGAGACTGCTGTGAAAACCAGCAACTCTTTCTCCTTGTTATCAGACGAATGTGAAGACATCCCAGCGAAGACCATCTCTACAAAGACCGTCGAGAACGTCATGCACACCGCCAGTCGAGGTAAGAACATTGTTTTAGTTGGGGATAGTCAGATTAAGTTTATGGATAGGGAATTTTGTCTTAAGGATAGGAATAGGAGGCAGAGGGTGTGTTATCCTGGGGCTGGGATGAAGGATATTGTTAGCCGTCTGGACGACATCATGAGAGGTAATGGGAGCAATCCTATTATCTGTCTCAGTGCTGGAGGCAACGATGTTGGCAGACGTAGGAGTGAGGAGCTGATTAGCAGCTATAGGTCAGCAATAGACAGAATTAGGAAGAAGGGTGGGAACCCTGTCATATGTGGTATTTTGCCAAGGAGGAGTTGGAAATGAATGGTTGTCCAGGGCAATTGGTGTCAATTGCTGGCTGGACAAATACTGTAAGGAAAATGCAGTAACATTCATTGACAACTGGGACCTCTTCTATGGCAGAAATGACATGTATGCCAGGGATGGGATTCACTTATCTAGGTCTGGGGTGGGGGCACTGGCAACTGCAGTGGAGGGAGCTGTTAGGGCTTTAAACTAGAAAAAGTTAGTGGTATGGGTTATAGGGGGAAAACAGTGAAGTCCCAGTGTAGTAATGTTATAAATTCTAGGGGAACTAGTAATAGGCAGAATAAGGTGGATATTGGAAAGCCAGTGTCACTAGGTGACGAGGACAGTAATAGGTATAAGGGAAAAACAGAAATGAGCAGGAAGGGTAAAGAGAAAGGAGGGTCTTTAAGTGTATATTACACCAATAGTCGTAGTGCTAGGAATAAGATGGACGAGTTGAGAGTAGTTGCAAGTACATGTAATATTGATGTTTTTGCAATAACTGAAACATGGTTTAATATGAAAAATCGGGACTTGCCTGCCGAATGTTACATTCAGGGTTTTAAATTGTTCCAAGTAGACAGAAGTATCGGGAAGGGGGGTGGGGTGGCACTCTATGTCCGTGATCATTTAAATTGTTGTATAAAAATGGGTATAAAGTCTGAATTAACACATACAGAGACTGTCTGGATAGAATTTTCAGAGGGGCATGAAAAATTGATTTTAGGTGTGATATACCGTCCCCAAACTTAGATAGGGACCAAGGGAGACTACTATGGGAGGAAATTGTTAAGGCCACAATGCACGATAACGTAGTTATTCTGGGTGACTTCAACTTTAGTCAAATTGATTGGAATTTTTTGACTGGGAATTTAGAATCTAACGATTTCTTAGAAGTAGTTCAAGATTGTTTTTGAAGCAGTTTGTGACAGAACCTACAAGGGAAATAATCTGCTTGACTTAGTTCTGGCAAACAAGGAAACCCTTGTTAATAATTTAGAAATTACAGAGGAACTCGGCGCAAGCGACCACAAATCAATTACCTTTGGCATTGAATGGAAGTTTCATAGTAGGAATAACTCAGTAACGGTCCCAGATTTTCGCTTAGCAGATTACAATGGACTTAGAGAACACTTATCATCTGTGGACTGGGGTAATGAAGAGAGCTATCAATATGACAGTTTTCTGAACACTATACATGCTGCCCAAAGAACATTTATCCCATATAAAGAAATTAGATCGAATAGAAATGACCCAAAATGGATGAATAATAGGCTCAAATATTTTTAGGGCAGAAGAAAGGAATTTATAGGCGTATCAAAGAGGTGAGGGTCATCTTACGAATCAGTATATTGACATTAAGAGGGACGTTAAAAAGGGGATAAGAAAAGCTAAGCGGGACTACGAAATTAAAGTTGCTAGGGATTCGAAAACTAACCCAAAAGTTTTTTCCAGGTGTATAGAACAAAAGTTAGAGATAAGATAGGTCCCCTTAAAAATAATTATGGGTATCTTACTGACAAAGAGAATGAAATGTGCTCTATTTTTAATAATTATTTTCTCTCGGTTTTCACTCAGGAAGACACTAATAATATCCCAAGAATTAGGTATTTTAGTGGGCCTGAAGAAGATAAATTATGTAGTATCACAGTCACTAGCGAAATGGTTATCAAACAGATAGACCGTTTGAAGCAAAATAAATCGCCATGACCCTGATGAGCTTTTTCAAGGGTTCTTAAGGAATGCAAAATTGAACTCTGTGAACCCTTAACTAACATTTTTAACCTATCTCTTCAAACAGGTGTAGTGTCTGATACGTGGAAGATGGCTAATGTAATTCCTATTTTTAAAGCAGGGGACAAGTCGTTACCATCAAATTACCGCCCAATAAGTCTAACTTCAATTGTAGGCAAATTATTAGAGTCGATTATAGCTGATAACATAAGAAGCCATCTCGATAGGCATAATTTGATTAATGATACTCAACATGGATTCACCAGGGGCCGTTCCTGCCTAACTAATTTATTAACTTTTTTCAGTAAGGCTTTTGAGGCAGTTGATCATGATAAAGAATTCGATATTGTTTATTTGGATTTTAGTAAGGCTTTTGATAGAGTACCACATCAGAGACTGTTAAAGAAAGTGGCTGCTCACGGCATTGGAGGAAAAGTGTTTTCATGGATCGAGTCATGGCTCACCAATAGGAAGCAGAGGGTGTGCATTAATGGGGTTAAATCTGAGTGGGGATCTGTAACAAGTGGCGTTCCACAGGGATCGGTTTTGGGCCCGTTGTTGTTTATAATATATATAAATGACCTTGACGAGGGAATTACTAGTGATATGAGCAAATTCGCTGATGACACGAAGATAGGTAGGATAATCGATTCAGACGTAGATGTCACGGAACTTCAGGAGGATTTAGACAAACTCAATTCCTGGTCAGAAAAATGGCAGATGCAGTTCAATGTAGATAAATGCAAAGTTCTAAAGCTCGGGAATGTTCATAACCTAGCACCTACCAGCTTAATAATGTTGAACTCAGCCGTACAGAATGCGAAAAGGATATGGGGGTTATGGTAAGCAGCAACCTCAAACCAAGTCAGCAATGCCTAAGCGTAAGAAATAAAGCAAATAGATTACTGGGATTTATATCAAGAAGTGTAAGCAACAGAAGTCCAGCGGTTATATTACAGCTTTATACATCATTAGTAAGGCCTCACCTAGATTATGCAGCTCAGTTCTGGTCTCCATTTTACAGAATGGATATAAATTCGTTAGAAAACATTCAGCGACGAATGACAAAGTTAATTCATAGCATTAGAAATCTTCCGTATGAAGAAAGATTGAAGACCCTTAAATTACATTCACTTGTAAGACGAAGAATGAGGGGAGACATGATCGAGGTATTTAAGTGGAAGATGGGTATTAATAAGGGGTATATAAATAAGGTCTTGAGGATATCTCTCCAAGAGAGAACCCGCAATAATGGATTCAAATTGGATAAGTTTAGATTTAGAAAGGATATAGGAAAATATTGGTTTGGAAATAGGGTAGTTGATGAGTGGAACAGTCTGCCTAGTAGGGTCATTGAAGCTAGGACCTTGGGTAGTTTCAAATTTAGGTTGGATAAATTCATGAGTGAGAGGGGTTGGATTTGAGTGGGACTCGCACTTGAGTTAATAGAATCTTCAAAGCTTATTTCTTGGGTAGAATTGAAAATTAGGTTGGGCAATTATTCTGTTAGTGGGATGGATTGTGAAGGACCTGCCTAGTATGGGCCAACAGGCCTGCTGCAGTGTTCCTCCTTTCTTATGTTCTTATGTTCTTATGTTCCTTGTATTAGATTTAATACCCGAGGTTTCTCTCTCTACAAGTCACCAGTGCTAGGCTTCACATTATCACCAGTGCTAGGCTTCACATCACCAGTGCTGGACTTCACATTATCACCAGTGCCAGGCTTCACATCTTCACCAGTGCTAGGCTTCACATCATCACCAGTGCTAGGCTTCCCATCATCACCAGTGCCAGGCTTCACATCATCACCAGTGCTAGGCTTCACATCATCACCAGTGCTGGACTTCACATCATCACCAGTGCTAGGCTTCACATTATCACCAGTGCTAGGCTTCACATCACCAGTGCTGGACTTCACATTATCACCAGTGCCAGGCTTCACATCATCACCAGTGCTGGACTTCACATTATCACCAGTGCCAGGCTTCACATCATCACCAGTGCCAGGCTTCACATCATCACCAGTGCTAGGCTTCACATCATCACCAGTGCTAGGCTTCACATCATCACCAGTGCCAGGCTTCACATCTTCACCAGTGCTAGGCTTCACATCATCACCAGTGCTAGGCTTCACATCATCACCAGTGCCAGGCTTCACATCATCACCAGTGGTAGGCTTCACATTATCACCAGTGCTAGGCTTCACATCACCAGTGCTAGGCTTCACATCACCAGTGCTAGGCTTCACATCACCAGTGCTAGGCTTCACATCACCAGTGCCAGGCTTCACATCACCAGTGTCAGGCTTCACATCACCAGTGCTAGGCTTCACATCACTAGTGCCAGGCTTCACATCACCAGTGCCAGGCTTCACATCATCACCAGTGCCAGGCTTCACATCACCAGTGCCAGGCTTCACATCACCAGAGCCAGGCTTCACATCACCAGTGCCAGGCTTCACATCATCACCAGTGCTAGGCTTCACATTATCACAAGTGCTAGACTTCACATTACCAGTGCTAGACTTTGCATCACCAGTGCCAGGCTTCACATCAAAAGTGCTAGGCTTCACATCATCACCAGTGCTAGGCTTCACATCATCACCAGTGTTAGGCTTCACATCAAAAGTGCTAGGCTTTACATCACCAGTGCTAGGCTTCACATCATCACCAGTGCTAGGCTTCACATCATCACCAGTTCTAGGATTCACATTATCACCAACGCTAGTCTTCACATCACCAGTGCTAGGCTTCACATCACCAGTTCCAGGCTTCACATTATCACCAGTGCTAGGCTTCACATCACCAGTGCTAGGCTTCACATCACCAGTGCTAGGCTTCACATCACCAGTGCTAGACTTCAAATCACCAGTGCCAGGCTTCACATGATCACCAACGCTAGACTTCACATCACCAGTGCTAGGCTTCACATCACCAATGCTAGGTTTCACATTATCACCAACGCTAGATTTCACATCACCAGTGCCAGGCTTCACATTATCACCAGTGCTAGGCTTCACATCACCAGTGCTAGGCTTCACATTATTACCAACGCTAGACTTCACATCACCAGTGCTAGGCTTACATCACCAATGCTAGGTTTCACATTATCACCAACGCTAGACTTCACATCACCAGTGCT
>WNWK01007242.1:0-96168 GCA_009830355.1 Cherax destructor | reverse complement strand
GGTGTACAAGTGGATGATGGGCATAAACAAAGGAGATATTAATAAAATACTGAGGATATCGAACCAAGTAAGAACGAGAAATAACGGATTTAAATTGGATAAATTTAGATTTAGAAAGGACATAGGCAAGTACTGGTTTTCGAACAGAGTTGTAGATGCGTGGAACAATCTTCCGAGTACTGTGATAGAGGCTAGGACCTTGGGTGGCTTTAAAAAGAGATTGGACAAATATATGAGTGGGAGGGGCTGGGTTTGATTTGTGTCGTGAGTACGGGAATAAATTTTTAGGTAGTGGTGGTTTTGATAAGGACCTGCCTTGTATGGGCCAGTAGGCCTTCTGCAGTGTTCCTCCATTCTTATGTTCTTATGTTCTTATGTGTTATCTCTCCCCATCAGTGAGCCGACATCTCGTAGTTTAAAATATGAAGGGAAAACTATGTAGTAAGAGGATGATAGGGAAGTGGGTAATGTGGAAGTGAATGATGTAGAAGTGAGAAGTGGCGAAGTGAATGACCGAAAAGTGGGAAAAATAAACACATAAGCAGTATAATGTGATCTCTTGACGTTTGCCAGCAGTGCTTTATCGAGTCACATACAGATCTGTATGTGACTCGATAAAGCCCACTGCGTGGGCGAAACGTTGTCAATAAAGAATCACATTATACTGCTTATGTGTTTATTTTTCCATTGTGTCGGTATTTTATACCATTTATTTCCATCGAAAAGTGGGAGGATGCCAAAATTGGAAAGTGTAGTAATGGAAGAGAATTTGATGGTAGAGAAGAGGGAAAAATAGGGGAGAGAACACGAGAAGAGAAATGCACATAGAAATAGAAGTGGGATGGAAAATTGAAGGAAGGAGTGAAAGATGACGAGAGAGAGAGAGAGAGAGAGAGAGAGAGAGAGAGAGAGAGAGAGAGAGAGAGGGGAGAGAGAGAGAGAGAGAGAGAGAGAGAGAGAGAGAGAGAGAGAGAGAGAGAGAGAGAGAGAGAGAGAGAGAGAGAGAGAGAGAGAGAGAGAGAATGTTGAGAAGAACGACTGAAAAACGAAGGTAAGATTGATGAGCTCAAGTTTGAGAGAGGACAAGAGGAAGAGAACAGAAGCGGAAAGAGTGGACGATGGAAGGAGGGAGAGGAGGAGGGCAATAACTTGGCAAAGGTTGGTAAAAATTAGCAAGAAAATGTTGACTAGGGGTAGAAATGCAAGACCGAACAGACGCCAGGTGAGAGAGAGAGAGTGATATGGGTATATAAACCCATAAACACTTAACACAGTAAGACGGTGTATATACTTTTCAATCACACTGACACTGTCAATAGGAATGTATATATCAGCATCATACAACCTAACATTCACAACTTATGACTCAAAATATTCATCAGTCTCACTAACAATCACACTTATCAAAGTTAAAACAACGTACAGCACTTAGAAGAAAGTTACACACAGACACAGGGAATATAATGTTTAATTGAGTGAGAGAGAGTAGGGCGGTAGGAAGAAAGGGAAGGAGAGGAGCAGTGAACGACGAAGATGGTGAGGAACACAAAAAATATAAGAACAAGAGGGTCCTGCTCTCACCTACCCATGTTCTCGCTTGTTGTATTAAGGTTACCCGTGTTCACTATTGTTGTATTAAAGTTACCCATGTTCACTATTGTTGTATTAAAGTTGCCCATGTTCACTATTGTTGTATTAAAGTTACCCATGTTCACTATTGTTGTATTAAGTTACCCATGTTTACTATTGTTGTATTAAAGTTACCCATGTTCACTATTGTTGTATTAAAGTTATCCATGTTCACTATTGTTGTATTAAAGTTACAGCATGTTCACTAGTGTTGTATTAAAGTTACCCATGTTCACTATTGTTGTATTAAAGTTACCTATGGTTACTATTGTTGTATTAAAGATACCGCATGTTCACTAGTGTTGTATTAAAGTTACTCATGTTCACTATTGTTGTATTAAAGTTACCCATGTTCACTATTGTTGTATTAAAGTTATCCATGTTCACTATTATTGTATTAAAGTTACAGCATGTTCACTACTGTTGTATTAAAGTTACCCATGTTCACTATTGTTGTATTAAAGTTACCTATGGTTACTATTGTTGTATTAAAGATACCGCATGTTCACTAGTGTTGTATTAAAGTTACCCATGTTCACTATTGTTGTATTAAAGTTACCCATGTTCACTATTTTTGTATTAATGATACCGCATGTTCACTATTGTTGTATTAAAGTTACCCATGTTCACTATTGTTGTATTAAAGTTACCCATGTTCACTATTGTTGTATTAAAGTTACAGCATGTTAACTAGTGTTTTATTAAAGTTACCCATGTTCACTATTGTTGTATTAAAGTTACAGCATGTTCACTAGTGTTGTATTAAAGTTACCCATGTTCACTATTGTTGTATTAAAGTTACCGCATGTTCACTATTGTTGTATTAAAGTTACCCATGTTCACTATTGTTGTATTAAAGTTACCCATGTTCACTATTGTTGTATTAAAGTTGCCGCATGTTCACTATTGTTGTATAAAAGTTACCCATGTTCACTATTGTTGTATTAAAGTTACCGCATGTTCACTATTGTTGTATTAAAGTTACCCATGCTTTCTATTGTTGTACTAAAGTTACCCATGTTTACTATTGTTGTATTAAAGTTACACATGTTCACTATTGTTGTATTAAAGTTACCCATGTTTACTATTGTTGTATTAAAGTTACCGCATGTTCACTAGTGTTGTATTAAAGTTTCCGATGTTTACTATTGTTGTATTAAAGTTACCCATGTTCACTATTGTTGTATTAAAGTTACCCATGTTTACTAGTGTTGTATTAAAGTTACCCATGTTCACTATTGTTGTATTAAAGTTACCGCATGTTCACTATTGTTGTATTAAAGTTACCGCATGTTCACTAGTGTTGTATTAAAGTTACCCATGTTCACTAGTGTTGTATTAAAGTTACCCATGTTCACTATTGTTGTATTAAAGTTACAGCATGTTCACTAGTGTTGTATTAAAGTTACCGCATGTTCACTGGTGTTGTATTAAAGTTACCTATGTTCACTAGTGTTGTATTAAAGTTACCCATGTTCACTATTGTTGCATTAAAGTTACCGCATGTTCACTACTAATATTGGTAGAATTACCGACAATATGTTAGTAAAGGACACAATGCACAGTGACATTTATTGTAACGTTTCGCTCTCCAGGAGCTTTCAAGCTTGAGAAAGCTCCTGGAGAGCGAAACGTTGCCACAATAAAATGTCACATTAGTTGCATTTGTGTCCTTTTACTTAACATGTTCACTACTGTTGTATTAAAGTTACCGCATGTTCACTAGTGTTGTATTAAAGTTACCCATGTTTACTAGTGTTGTATTAAATTTACCCATGTTCACTCTTGTTGTATTAAAGTTACAGCATGTTCACTAGTGTTGTATTTAAGTTTCCCATGCTCACTCTTGTTGTATTAAAGTTAGTATCTTTAAATTTCTTGTGAATAACTCAGCATGGAAATTTATTTATCTTTTTCACAACTATTTCAAAATCAGTGTTTTCTTATATAATTTCCAAATTAAACAATTGCAATTTGAACCAAATAATGTGAGTTCAGTCTTTATTAATTGTTAGCGCCTTATTTTTTTTCATTTATCGATTTGCATTTCCGTTTATACACTTCATTTATATTCTCCCTAATTCTTCGTCTGTCTATGGAGTACAGGTTCAATCTTTCTATTGCTATTTCGAGGAAAAAATTCTGATTCAGATTAATTTTTTCATCTTTCTCCTGTATGTTCTGCCACGGGTCTTGTTCATTCAGCCATATGAAGACTAGACGTGAACTGTATAATGTGAACGAGTCTTTTACCATCAACAAAGATATAGTATAACCTTGGGTATTTTATTAGTTATGTTTCTTAATTTGATACCAGGAAGTATATTATTTTACTTCAGACTTACACGCTCTCTTATCTTGATAAGTTCTTGTAACAAGAATTCTTAAGTCTTTTTCGCATTTAGTTTGATAAACTTCCCTATTATTTAGTGTATACTGTCGAGGTTATTTTTTTTGTCTAGGGAAACTCGTCACCTTTCCGACGTCAACCTTTGCTAATCATCCTGAAGTTTATTGGTGTCTTCCTCAGAAGCTAATTGTCTGCCTCATTTTGCGTCATCTACGACCTTACGAAGCTTTTTTTTTCCCTCATCAACGTTGTTTACGCTGTGAGACAAAGTGGGTATAGTGCTGATCCCTGTGGGATGCCACTTGCAATGGGTTCCCATTCTAACTTCTCACTCATACAAACATTGGCGCCTGTCAGTCAGCTTTGCCTCGAACCAGGATTTTTTTTCAATGCCTCACCCAGTGTAGCCTCACCCAGGCTACACTGGGTGATGCTACACTGGGTGAGGCTACACTAGGTGAGGCTACACTGGGTGAGGCTACACTGGGTGAGGCTACACTGGGTGAGGCTACACTGGGTGAGGCTACACTGGGTGATGCTACACTGGGTGAAGCTACACTGGGTGAGGCTACACTGGGTGAGGCTACATTGGCTGAGGCTACTCTGGGAGAGGCTACACTAGGTGAGGCTACACTGGGTGAGGCTACACTTGGTGAGGCTACATTGGGTGAGGCTACACTGGGTGAGGCTACACTGGGTGAGGCTACACTGGGTGAGGCTACACTGGGTGAGGCTACACTGGGTGAGGCTACACTGGGTGATGCTACACTGGGTGAAGCTACACTGGGTGAGGCTACACTGGGTGAGGCTACATTGGCTGAGGCTACTCTGGGAGAGGCTACACTAGGTGAGGCTACACTGGGTGAGGCTACACTTGGTGAGGCTACATTGGGTGAGGCTACACTGGGTAAGGCTACACTGGGTGAGGCTGCATTGGGTGAGGCTACATTGGCTGAGGCTACATTGTCTGAGGTTACACTAGGTGAGGCTACACTGGGTGAGGCTACATTGGCTCAGGTTACATTGGCTGAGGCTACACTGGGTGAGGATACACTGGGTGAGGCTACACTGTGTCAATCTACACTGGGTGAGGCTTCATTGGCTGAGGGTACACTCGGTGAGGCTAAACTGGGTGAGGCTACACTAGGTGAGGCTCCACTTGGTGAGGCTACAGTTTGTGAGGCTACACTGGGTGAGGCTACACTGGGTGAGGCTATACTGGGTGAGGGTACACTGGGTGAGTCTACACTGGGTGAGGCTACACTAGGTGAGGCTACACTGGGTGAGGTTACATTGGCTGAGGCTCCACTTGGTGAGGCTACAGTTTGTGAGTCTACACTGGGTGAAGCTACACTGGGTGAGGCTACACTGGACATTGGGTGAGGCTACACTGGGTGAGGCTACACTGGGTGAGGCTACACTGGGTGAGGCTACACTGGGTGAGGCTACACTGGGTGAGACTACACTGGGTGAGGCTACACTGGACATTGGGTGAGGCTACACTGGGTGAGGCTGCACAGGGTGAGGCTACATTGGCTGAGGCTACATTGGCTGAGGCTACACTGGGTGAGGCTACACTGGGTGAGGCTACACTGGGTGAGGCTACACTGGGTGAAGCTACACTGGGTGAGGCTACACTGGGTGAGGCTACACTGGGTGATGCTACACTGGGTGAGGCTACACTGGGTGAGGCTACACTGGGTGAAGCTACACTGGGTGAGGCTACACTGGGTGAGGATACATTGGCTGAGGCTACACTGGGTGATGCTACACTAGGTGATGCTACACTGGGTCAAGCTACACTGGGTGAGGCTACACTGGGTGAGGCTACACTGGGTGAGGCTACACTGGGTGATGCTACACTGGGTGAAGCTACACTGGGTGAGGCTACACTGTGTGAGGCTACACTGGGTGAGGCTACACTGGGTGAGGATACATTGGCTGAGGCTACACTGGGTGAGGCTACACTGGGTGAGGCTGCACAGGGTGAGGCTACATTGGCTGAGGCTACATTGGTTGAGGCTACACTGGGTGAGGATACATTGGCTGAGGCTACACTGGGTGAAGCTACACTGGGTGAGGATACATTGGCTGAGGCTACACTGGGTGAAGCTACACTGGGTGAGGATACATTGGCTGAGGTTACACTGGGTGAGGCTACACTGGGTGAGGCTACACTGGGTGAAGCTACACTGGGTGAGGCTACACTGGGTGAGGCTACACTGGGTGAGGATACATTGGCTGAGGCTACACTGGGTGATGTTACACTAGGTGATGCTACACTGGGTCAAGCTACACTGGGTGAGGCTACACTGGGTGAGGCTACACTGGGTGAGGCTACACTGGGTGAGGCTACACTGGGTGATGCTACACTGGGTGAAGCTACACTGGGTGAGGCTACACTGTGTGAGGCTACACTGGGTGAGGCTACACTGGGTGAGGATACATTGGCTGAGGCTACACTGGGTGAGGCTACACTGGGTGAGGCTGCACAGGGTGAGGCTACATTGGTTGAGGCTACACTGGGTGAGGATACATTGGCTGAGGCTACACTGGGTGAAGCTACACTGGGTGAGGATACATTGGCTGAGGCTACACTGGGTGAAGCTACACTGGGTGAGGATACATTGGCTGAGGTTACACTGGGTGAAGCTACACTGGGTAAGGCTACATTGGCTGAGGCTACACTGGGTTATGCTACACAGGGTAAGCATCACCCAAAGTAGCCTCACCCAGTGTAACCTCACCCAGTGTAACCTCACCCAGTGTAGCCTCACCCAGTGTACAATAAGATTCACCAACCAGGTTACCAGCTCTTACAGACCATTTTATAACGACCTTCTGAAATGGTTATAATCATAACTATAACTTTTAAAGGGGTGGACCACTAAGCCAGTGGATGACCCAAAGCTCCAGCGGTGGGTCATCATATGTCTTAAGTGGTCCACCCCTTTAAAAGTTATAGTTATGATTATAATCATTTCAGAAGGTCCTTATAAAATGGTCTGTAAGAGCTGGTAACCTGTTTGGGTGAATCGTATTGTAGCCAACTGGCCCAGTGGCATACGCACTGGCTCGGAGTTTTACCACTCACCCGCCACGGGTTCTAACCCCACCCGTACCGTAGAACATTTAAAACATCGTTATCCCTTTGTTTCTGGCTATGTTTCTCATTCAGATCTACATTCATGTTAAAAAAAACTGCTATTTTTGTCCACACGTGTCTACGTCAGTAAAGAAAGTGTATGCCTTGTGAAGGAAGTCAGTTTTGTTCAGAATAACACTTTTTTTCCCCTCTTGTCTGATTTCGTTATAGTCATTGTGGATGCAAATCCGATTGCCATGACTTGGCAAAGAGGAAAAATATTGTCACAGCAACAGTTTGTTGTGCAGCGTGCGCCTTTTTATTCGAAAATAGTATTAAGCAGCTCCAGCATTACTGTACAGTTAGGTTACATTGGAGTATACCTGGAGGGTATTCCAGGGGTCAACGCCCCTCCCCCACCCCGGTCCATGACCAGGAGAGGCCAGAACCAGTGTAAATTCATTGAAAATCAGTAAGACAATAAGACAAAGGGACATTAGAAAGCATTTGATCATTAGGGTCCTGAAGGTATTGAACCAGCCAGAGAGAGTAGAATCTTAGTGAGAGACTATACATGGCTCCAGGAGTAAGTACGACACAAGTCAAGAGGTAATTAACTGGACTGATACGTGAGAGGTGAACCCAGGAGGTTAACCTCACTCCACACACACACACATACACACACACACACAAATATATATATATATATATATATATATATATATATATATATATATATATATATATCAGGCCTAGTGTCGATCGACAAGTGCCTTTGACAACTGATAACTAACCACACACACAGGAACAGAAAAGGCACTGCAATGGATCAGAGAATATCTGACAGGGAGGCAGCAACGAGTCATGGTACGTGACGAGGTGTCAGAGTGGGCACCTGTGACGAGTGGGGTTCCACAAGGGTCAGTCCTGGGACCGGTACTGTTTTTAGTATATCTGAATGTCATAACGGAATGGATAGACTCAGAAGTGTCCCTGTTTGCAGATGATGTGAAGTTAATGAGAAGAATTAAATCAGTCGAGGATCAGGCAGGACTACAAAGAGACCTGGACAGGCTACAAGCCTGGTCCAGTAACTGCCAAATGTAAAGTCATGAAAATCGGGGAAGGGCAAAAAAGACCGCAGACAGAGTATAGTCTAGGTGGCCAAAGACTGCAAACCTCACTCAAGGAAAAAGATCTTGGGGTGAGTATAATACCGAGCACATCTCCTGAGGCACACATCAATCAGATAACTGCTGCAGCATACGGGCGGCTGGCAAACCTAAGAATAGCGTTCCAATACCTCACTAAGGAATCGTTCAAGACTCTGTACACCATATACGTCAGGCCCATACTGGAGTATGCAGCACCAGTTTGGAACCCACACCTGGTCAAGCACGTCAAGAAATTAGAGAAAGTGCAAAGGTTTGCAACAAGACTAGTCCCAGAGCTAAGGGGATTGTCCTACGAAGAAAGGTTAAGGGAAATCGGCCTGACGACACTAGAGGACAGGAGGGTTAGGGGAGACATGATAACGACATAAAATACTGCGAGGAATAGATAAGGTGGACAGAGACAAGATGTTCCAGAGATGGGACACAGAAACAAGGGGCCACAATTGGAAGTTGAAGACTCCTATGAGTCAAAGAGATGTTAGGAAGTATTTCTTCAGTCATAGAGTTGTCAGGAAGTGGAATAGCCTAGAAAGTGACGTAGTGGAGGCAGGAACCATACATAGTTTTAAGACGAGGTATGATAAAGCTCATGGAGCAGGGGGAGAGAGGACCTAGTACCAATCAGTGAAGAGGCGGGGCCAGGAGCTATGAATCGACCCCTGCAACCACAAATAGGTGAGTACAAATAGGTGAGTACACACACATCTCCTTTAAACAAGTAAAAGCAAGAAAACTTGATATTCACAGAAAACGCAACTTCCGTTTTTTATGTAAGCTTTTTTCGTTTAGCACTGATATACTGTATAAAGTTTTTAAAATTAATAATAATAATAATTCTAATAAAAATAAATTATAATTTATTATTATTATTATTATTATTTTTTTATTATTATTATTATTATTATTGTTGTTGTCGTTGTTTCCCAATTCAAATAAATTTACTGCTAAATAATTAATAATTCCTCAATAAAATAATCGAAGCAATTTGGTGAGGCAGCGACTCGAAGTTCCGTAAGATACATTATGGCGCCTTAAAGATTGCCAACGTCCATTGAAAAGTCTTCATTTTATATTTCCACGACTTCCTTCCCCTCCTCATAACGCCCAACTTATTGCCTCTACGTTTTCTGTTCAAATTTTTATTTTTAAGAGAACAAATTCTATATTTTACTGAACCTTTTCGGGAGCTTTTCTTGCTAGTCGGACGTCGCCCTTCTAATAAGCTTTCCTTATTATTATTGTTCTTACCCGTTTCTCTTTTTTTTTTTTTGGGGGGTAGGGTGTTCTAGTTGCAAGGCGAAAATGATCAGATTGGTAACTGTTTACATTGTTGGATTTCACGTTTTTTTTTTTTTTCTTGTTTACAAGTTATGAAAGTGGATCACTGCGTTAAGGCAACACAAATTTTTATATATTTCTCTATCAACATGGAACACAGTTCAATTGACTCTTCCTCTTAATTTTATTTTTACTATCAATTCAGACCGTGGGAAAAGCGACAGAGACTAGAAAACAGAAGTTTGGTTCTGTGTACTGTGGACTCTCTCCTCCGTTACTTCATGTATTTTTTTATTTGTCCCATCGTCAAAACATAGTCTTTCAGAATTACATTTTGACATTTGCGTCATGGTGTATATATTTAGGTAATTTATGTTAACCCAATTAAAGCGTGATTTAAGTTAACCTAATCTAATCTAACGTACCTTAAGGTAACCTTAAGCAGACAAACCCAAGGTAAAATAGTGTGTGTAGAGAAATTAACTTATACCCATATAGAATAACAAGACACAATACCGTGACTGGAACAATAACCCTCACACAGGAGACTGAAACATATGACGTCGTCGAACTGATACGTCGTCATTACTATCATTCTCGTTTGTGCGAGTTATTAGTAAATTAAATAAATAAGGTATAGCCAACGTTGTGACTAAGTAGTACTGGCTACTTTAAGAGGCGCGTGAGTTTCTGTGTCCTAATATCATGTTTATTTTTTACCCTATAATCTACCTTGTCCATAATTACTATCGCATTTGGTTTGTCTGCTTTTGTAAGGTAACGTCTAGGATCTTTTCTTAATTCATGGTATAACTTAACAAATCTTTGAGGACAATTGTGTTGCAACACAATTGTCCTCAACACAAATAAGCAGCGGTGAGATGGTTTGGTCATTTAGAAAGGATAGAGCAAAATGGGTAGACCAAGAAGATGTATAAACTCGGGGTGGACGATAGTGATGGAGGTAGCCCAGAAAATGCTAGAGGAAATGGAGGTGGTTTTGAGTGGTAGAGGATTGAGCATTCAGCAGGCGTGTGAGAACGTCTTACATCGCAGTGGGTAAGAAAAACTGAGGGGATATATGAGCATGGTAACATTCATTAGGGAGATTTAGGGAAACCAGTTAGCTGAATTTGAGTCCTGGATATGGAAATATGAGAATATTGAGGTTTAAAGTCATTTTGAACTGTGATATCTGTGTACTTCTGGGTAAATAGCTATTGAATGAGTGATGGTGAAGGTGCTTCGCTTGTTAGTTATTCCTTAGAAACGGTCGTGGTATTAAAATATAGAGGAATAATCGAGCCTTCACACCACTCGTTGCGCTTAGTGTTCCATACAGTCACCGACTAGCATAATAATATTAAATTAATAATAAATAATAGAAAAAGGACATGAATTTAGTCTAAATCCGGTAAGACGCCTCTTACAGCATAGTATGCCACGCTACACTCAGCATAGTATGCCACGCTACACTCAGCATTGTATGCCACGCTACACTCAGCATAGTATGCCATGCTACACTCAGCATAGAATGCCACGCTACACTCAGCATAGAATGCCACGCTACACTCAGCATAGTATGCCACGCTACACTCAGCATAGAATGCCACGCTACACTCAGCATAGAATGCCACGCTACACTCAGCATAGTATGCCATGCTACACTCAGCATAGAATGCCACGCTACACTCAGCATAGAATGCCACGCTACACTCAGCATAGTATGCCACGCTACACTCAGCATAGTATGCCACGCTACACTCACCATAGTATGCCACGCTACACTCAGCATAGTATGCCACGCTGCACTCAGCATAGTATGCCACGCTACACTCAGCATTGTATGCCACGCTACACTCAGCATAGTATGCCACGCAATACTCACCATAGTATGCCACGCTACACTCAGCATTGTATGCCACGCTACACTCAGCATAGTATGCCACGCTACACTCAGCATAGTATGCCACGCTACACTCAGGATAGTATGCCTCGCTACACTCAGCATAGTATGCCACGCTACACTCAGCATAGTATGCCACGCTACACTCAGCATAGTATGCCTCGCTACACTCAGCATAGTATGCCACGCTACACTCAGCATAGTATTCCACGCTACACTCAGCATTGTATGCCATGCTACACTCAGCATAGTATGCCACGCTACACTCAGCATAGTATGCCACGCTACACTCAGCATAGTATGCCACGCTACACTCAGCATAGTATGCCACGCTACACTCAGCATAGTATGCCACGCTACACTCAGCATAGTATGCCACGCTACACTCAGCATAGTATGCCACGCTACACTCAGCATAGTATGCCACGCTACACTCAGCATAGTATGCCACGCTACACTCAGCATAGTATGTCACGCTACACTCAGCATTGTATGCCACGCTGCACTCAGCATAGCATGCCACGCTACACTCAGCATAGTATGCCACGCTACACTCAGCATAGTATGCCTCGCTACACTCAGCATAGTATGCAACGCTACACTCAGCATAGTATGCCACGCTACACTCAGCATAGTATGCCACGCTACACTCAGCATAGTATGCCACGCTACACTCAGCATAGTATGCCACGCTACACTCAGCATAGTATGCCACGCTACACTCAGCATAGTATGCCACGCTACATCAGCATAGTTAATAGCCAACTATTGTACTCAGCATGTATCAGTACATTCAGCATGCACACCACATTCTACGCATGCTAACATTCTCACGCAGTGACTAACATTCACCGCAGTGACTAACTTGATGGTCACCCTCATGACAAAGTTCAACTCAGGTGACAACATTCACACCACATGACAACATTCTCACCCGCAGTGACTAACATTCTCACCCGCAGTGACTAACATTCTCACCCGCAGTGACTAACATTCTCACCCGCAGTGACTAACATTCTCACCCGCAGTGACTAACATTCACCCGCAAAACATTCTCACCGCAGTGACTAACATTCTCACCCGCAGTGACTAACATTCACACCCGCAGTGACTAACATTCTCACCCGCAGTGACTAACATTCTCACCCGCAGTGACTAACATTCTCACCCGCAGTGACTAACATTCACACCCGCAGTGACTAACATTCTCACCCGCAGTGACTAACATTCTCACCCGCAGTGACTAACATTCTCACCCGCAGTGACTAACATTCACACCCACAGTGACTAACATTCTCACCCGCAGTGACTAACATTCACACCCACAGTGACTAACATTCTCACCCGCAGTGACTAACATTCTCCCGCAGTGACTAACATTCCACCCGCAGTGACTAACATTCACACCCACAGTGACTACCATTCACACCCGCAGTGACTAACATTCTTACCCGCAGTGACTAACATTTACACCCGCAGTGACTAACATTCACACCCGCAGTGACTAACATTCTCACCCGCAGTGACTAACATTCACACCCGCAGTGACTAACATTCTCACCCGCAGTGACTAACATTCTCACCCACAGTGACTAACATTCACACCCACAGTGACTAACATTCACACCCGCAGTGACTAACATTCACACCCGCAGTGACTGACATTCACACCCGCAGTGACTAACATTCTCAGCCACAGTGACTAACATTCTCACCCACAGTGACTAACATTCACACCCGCAGTGACTAACATTCACACCCGCAGTGACTAACATTCTCACTCGCAGTGACTAACATTCTCACCCACAGTGACTAACATTATCACCCGCAGTGACTAACATTCCCTGATACTCAGAAAAGGTCAGTGACTCAACTGAGGACAACATTAAGGTCATCTAAACTATGTCGTTCAGGGTTACTACGCAACATTATCCCAAATTTGTGAAAATAAAATTAGGAAAGCTTATTACTGTCTTTTGTTTTGTTTTTATTGTGCTACCCTGTAGCACTCTTGCTTATTTTCTTGTCTTATTTTACTTAATCTATTTTGAGTCTAATTAATTGAATATTTTTATTTCCTTGGACTTTGAAATACCTTGTGCTCGTGTAATCATAAACTGAATTTTACTGAATATAAATAAAAAATTATAAAGGATTAATGCCGACAAATGGCCAAAAAAAAGGACATTTAATGCAGTGAAGTCAGTCTGGTACAACGTTTCGCCCACGAGTGAGGGTTTATCAAGTACATAAAGGCATCACTGCAATGTCTGTCTTTTAACGCCTTTCCATTTCTTGCGTTTTAATGGAGTCCTGAGAGTGCACAGAATGTTACGATGAAGTTGCTAGTGTTATATTAGTCGTCCCTCATGTGATGGGTAACTCCCTGAATCATCAAGAAATCGTAAGACCAAGAATTGTGGTCCTTATCTTCTGGACTTAATGCTCTCACTCTTTGTGCGTATTATCAGTACATCTTCCATGTGTGTGCACAGAGAGGAACAGTGCTAGTACATGTGCTAGCGATATACTCTATATCTTAGTACTTATAAACGTCGAGTTGAATCTCAACACGGCAATATTTGGGGAATTAGAGAATAAACCATACCACGGGCGGGGATAGAACCCGCGATCACAGAGTCGGTCTGGAGTTATATGACTCATCGAGGGCTTGCAATCGTGTCATTACGATTTCGTGAGTCATAAATTAAAGTATGCTTGATTGGTAGTGAACAGGTGACATGCGGGTTTATGACCGTGTGTGGACAGGCCGTAAGTCGAATCAACGAACCTAACCTTTTATCTGGCATCCCGTAGCTACTTCTCGAAAAGATAAATGTTTTATAGTTTTGCTGTCAGCCAATGAGAATATACGAATTGTTAAGTTGGTCAATGTCAGTGGTTAATTGGAGGAGAGGGCGGCGGGGTAACCTGTGCTTCCAAGGAAACTTTTCCACAAAATCCTTAGTCACTCTCTGGGTACGTGATAGTGGAGACTGGATAATTATATATTTTTTGTGATGAGATTCTCTGCTTGACTCGGAGATTTCTTGTATTCCACAAATCCTTTTTGTAGCAGTTTTAAGGTGGCTTCGAATAGCCTCGACAATTACTCATTCCATCAATTTTCCCACAATGGAGGTTGGGCTAATTGGTCTATAATTCGAAGCTAACGACCTGTCTCACCGCTTTGTAGAGTTCTGAATTAAGGAATTAATTTAAAATGTAGCATTTTTTATATAGATTTTTCGCCATTTAGAGGCACCCACTAAAATGTTACATTCAACAAAAGTTTGTGATGCTTCAGTGTTCTAACACAGAAGAAAAGCAGCTAAGTTTGTCTCATCCTTAATTCGACCCTCGACTTCTGATTCATTTTCACTGTCGTAAATAAATGGTTCAGTGAACCGACAAGTTGATAAATTAGACACACGTGCAACACTTGGGTATCTTTATTGTGGAAACGTTTCGCCCCACACAGTGGCTTCATCAGTCCAATACAAAGAAGAGTGGTGAAGATCAGGAGTTTGAGGTAATCAGTCCCTGAGCTTCCAGGCTGAGGGACTGGTTACCTCAGTTAATGGAGACGCTCTATTAATTTCCATTAATACTGTTGTAGCATCTGAATCCACATCAAATGATGCATCATCAAATTACGCTTCCAATAAGAAAAATAAATAAAAATCACAAGAGTGGTATGGAAGATCCATCCTGGATGTTGCTTACCTCATTGATTTTCTACATCACTGGAAATTTTATGTGTTGGAAAAAGATCATCAGGAGTGAAAGGTAAGGTGTATTATTGACACCTGTTATTGCCAGGTGCTAATTACAACGAGCAATAGATAAGGTTTAACTTAACATCTCTGATTAGTTCAATCAGATAAACAACCCTGGATTAAAAGTTAAAAATCCCTTGCATATGAAATTGTGTAGAATTGGCCACTGATGTGCATAATGACAGTCTGCAAATGACACACTGCAAATTCTCGTCCAACCCGATCGCTTCCAAAAATATGTGTATTTGTAATCAAATAACAGCTTACCGTGAACAGCCACTGGGATTAACCTTTGGAACCTTCAGTCCACTTGCCTGTGCTTTACATTATTTAAATCAAACCATTTACCGAGAGCTGTTTGCTGCAGCGTGATGTATTTTGTGTATGGTGCTGCGTAGCTCACTAGTCTGACCTCGCATTTACTGACCTAGGATCATCGCTGATGGAAGTCAGAACTCTCAAAGCTGTGGCTTAATGTTACAAAGGATCGACAGTTCAAGCTGATGAACTAAAGTGGTTTGTGGAGGAGTCTGGATCCCCGTTCAACAGGTTTCTGCACTATTCCGAAGTTCGCTTTATAGAACATCTGATTAGATTCTGCGAATCGAATTTGAAAACTTTACAATCTATAAGGAAGCAATGGAATTCGTATGTGTGTTTGAATACAATACCCGAAACAGGAAAGCATCGGCAAGAGGTTTCTTGAGAATATGCAAAGGTGATGATGACTAAGAATATGCAAAGGTGATGATGACTAAGAATATCTGACAACATGTTCGGAAACCTGCTGAAAGTGAGTCAAATTCAATGATAACTGAGAGTGATATTGAATTTGTTAAAAGAACTGCTACTGCTTCTTTAAACTTAATGGTTTCCGACGCATTCTCAGGTGGGCCGGAGAAGAAACTAAGGACAGCTGAGCACCAGCTGATGACACGAATAAAAGAAAGGTCCACAAATCTCTTGTTACAATAAAAAAAATCTCTAAGAATTGCCAGGACTGAAATTGTCCTCTCTGCAAGCAAAATAAAAATCATTTAGATTAGATGACGCCAAAAAAAAGGCTGAAAAGCTTCTAGAAGCAAAATAAGTGTAAAAAAATAACAGACTCAAGATATGTGGTGGAGGGACTTTCCCAGGAGAATTCTGCCATACAGTTTTATGGTTAAATAACAAGACACTGCTCGTGGGATCCTTCCAACGCCACGAGACATCCCAGATGACACTTGAACACTGTACCACTCACTGAAGGTCTTACCTGAAACTCACTTCCCAACTGATGCAACCTCACCCGTTGCTAACCCCACGCTTCGTGTTGCAGTATTTTGAAGAGGCAAGACACTCTAGTCACTCACAGACGTAATCAACAGTCGCATGTATACAGTAATTAACGCCACTGAAACTGCACACTCTGATCCACCACTGGCAGTCAACAGTTGTTTTTTTGCGGAGAAAACGTCGTTATAGTGTTCCAGTTAAGAAATTATAAAAAAACAGTTTGTAAAAAAGTTTCAAAATGTACTTCATAAAAATCTTTTGCACATTTTTTTGGTAACTGTTGCATATATACAATAGTGCTAAGAAATATATTTTGGTAACTTAAATATATACAATAGTGCTAAGAAATACATTTTGGTTACACTTATAATAAATCTTCATCAAAATATTTTTTTATTATAAGTGTAAACTATTTTTTTCTTTACGTTATTTTGCTCTGCACAGAATAGTTAATAAACATATCAATGAAAAAAAGTTTTTTTAAACCACTTAATGGTTTAGATATTAACATACAAAGTGCCAATCCTTTGCTGCCCGGTGCCACTGGTTTCTAATTAATATACACTGGTGGTGTTCAAATGCCTTCATCTACTCTACCAATCATCTTTACTTGCTGTTTCTTACCCACAAGTAAAACTCCTATTGGCTCATATTCTCTCTAGTTTCCTCTGCTTCCTCTTTCTTTATTGGTCTTTATTCTTCATTATGTCCTCAGTTTCTTCTCTCCATATTGTCTTTTAATTATTTTTTTTTTTTAGTTTTCGCACCTCCGACTTTTCATTATATTATCGTTTATTTTCTCTCTCTCTCTCTCTCATCCACCCCTCTTTTTCACTTCTCTCATACTCTTCTCATCTCACACTACGCCACCTTTTTCTTCTCTTCCTCCTCTGCCTACTGTTCTTTTCCCTTCCTCCCCATCTAACTCTCCACCTTATCCTCCTCTCTTTCTCTGTGGCCAAAAATGGTAGAAAATTATCTTCATTGTGGACAAGCACAAGGTAATGCATTTTAGATATCATAATATGCACGCGTTTAACTTAAATGGAAATCCACTAAGAGACAAAGAGTAAGATCGGGGAGTGGTGATAACCATTTAGCTAAGATATACATTGCAGTTTCCCTGGTGTAAACAACATAGCCATCACGATACTTGACTTCGCAGCCAGAAATTTCGAGCGTAAAGAACACTTAGAAATATTAAGACGGTACTTTTTTTTTTCGGGGGGGTCAGACCCCCACCTTGATTACACTGTGTAGGGGCTCTGATTAATTATGTTAATACCGTGTGGTTCTTTTATCAAGGCACACCTTGAAAATGTTGTGCAACTCTTGTCCCGTAACTACATTAAAGACGTTGATGAACTTGAGAAGAGGCAAAGGAGAGCAACAAAACTGGTATCATCGCTAAGAAACAAACAGTACAAGAGAATTAAATATCTCAACCTCTTCCCACTCAGTCAACCTTCAAGAAAATAAATAAAATAGACATACTCAACCTTGAAAATAATTCTGAAGTATAAAAAAAAATACGACTGCAATAAACGATGGCATGAAACTCCGTGGCAAGAGGTTCAACACGAATATTTTCTTTCCAGAGTTATGGACAGTGGAATAGTGCTTTCCTAGAAAGAGTTAGCGCCATACTTGCAGAGCTTAACACGATATCTGGCTGGCCACTGTCCTCTTCCGGCTGGCCACTGTCCTCTTCCGGCTGGCCACTGTCCTCTTCCAGCTGGCCACTGTCCTCTTCCGGCTGGCCACTGTCCTCTTCCGGCTGGCCACTGTCCTTCTCTGGCTGGCGACTGTTCTTTTCTGGCTAGCCACCGTCCTCTGGCTGCCCACTGTCCTCTTCTAGCTGGCTACTGTCTTTGGCTGGTCACTGTCCTCTTCTGGTTGGCCACTGTCCTTCTCTGGCTGGCCACTGTCCTCCTCTGGCTGGCCACTGTCCTCCTTTGGCTGGTCACTGTCCTCTTCTGGCTGGCCACTGTCCTCCTCAGGCTTGTCACTGTCCTCCTCAGGCTTGTCACTGTCCTCCTCAGGCTTGTCACTGTCCTCCTCAGGCTTGTCACTGTCCTCCTCAGGCTGGCCACTGTCTTCACGGAGCACATTGTTTAGAAATATAATTAATTGGTTTAACCGGTAGCGGAGTAACATGTTTAACTGTTAGTTTTCTAGTTTATTGTAGTAAATGTAGTTATAACTCATGTCATCCACTCACGTCTCTTCATCTCCTATAAATATCTTTGCTGGTTTTCTCGAATACGTTATTGCAATTACCCCTCACTCTGAAAGCAACCTTGGTGAGTGTGTACCGTAGAGTCTTTTGCTATCTGCTTTCTATGTACTCTTTTTTTTCCCTTACATTCTCCCCTGTCCCCTCACCTCACTTTTCCTTTCTCCCCCCTTCCACTTCCATTCTCACTCTACCACCATCACTCCCCCTCTATTTGCCATTTCCCTTCCTTCCCCTCTTCTGATCCTTATCCCTCACACACTCCTTTTCTTTCTCTCCTTCCCATCCTTTCCCCTCTTCCCCCATGCGATATGATAATTCACAAGTGATATTAAGTCCAGCTCTGTTGGAAAGAAATCCTCGAAGCTCCTTCAGCAACTAAACCCATATTGGAATGTTAGACGATATCCTCACAGCACTGTTGAAGTCTCCCAACTCAGGCTGACACATTTCATTATCTGATGCATGAAAACCATTCTGTGTGGTGGAATATGGCAGGAAATCATAGCAAGCTTCTGTTCCATTTATATTACTGTCATATCGAGTTGAGAATCAAAACATTTCTTAAGTCTTATTTTATAATAAAAAAAATGAGAATATAATCGCAGTCCTTAGAATAGCAATAACATAGGATTCTCTACCTGGGGTCAGCGTTCCCGCGGCCTGGTCCATGACCAGGCTTTCCCGTGGATCAGGTCAGGGGTCTGATCAATCAGGCTGTTTCTGCCGGCCGCATGCAATCCAACTTTAGAACCACTGCCTGGCTATAGTTAATACGTTGGATCTGTCTATCCAGTCCCCTCTTGAAGACAGCTAGGGGTATAATGGTAATCTTCTTACGCATGATAGGAGGCTGTTGAATAGTCTTGGGCCCCGGACACTTATCTTGTTTCCTCCTAGTGTACCCATGGCACCCCTGCTTTTCAATGATGGTAAGTTGCACAGTTTGCCGAGTTTTTTATTTTTCTGAAGAGTGATTTGTGTGTGTGTAGATTTGGAATCAGTCCTACGATTTTCCAGGTGTAAAGTATGATGTATCTTTCTCGTCTGCATTCAAAGGAGTACAAGTCAAGGGATTTCAGTCGTTCCCAGTAATTTAGGTGTTTGACTGAACTTATATGTACAGTGAAGGTTCTCTGTACATTCTCCAGCTCTGCAATTTCACCTGCCATGAGTGGGACTGTTAGTGTACGGCTGTATTCCAGCCTAGAGAGTACAAGTGACTTGAAGGATCATCATTGGCTTGGCATCCCTTGTTATGAAGGTTCTCATTGTCTTTCCCATAATTTTCCTCACAGTTGTGATGATAACACTGCTGTGATCCTTGACGGTAAGATCCTCTAACATTATAACTCCTAAGTCCTTCTCAAAAGTTTTCCACTCTATTGTTTTATACTCCGTTTAAGATTTTATTTCATCATTTTTTTTTCATACCGGAGTAGCTGAAATTTGTCCTCATTGAACATCGTTTTGTTTCTTGCGGCCCATATAAAAACTTGGTTTTATATCTGCTTAGAGATTTCCGGTGGATGACACCTCATGTCTTCCCTGTAAACCAGGGAAGACATGGTTCCCTGGTTTACATCTCTATCAGTGTCGGATGTGAGAATGATGAAAAAGATGAAGGTGAGTACTGTATCTTGCAGAACAGAGCTTTGCATCATGGCAACCTGCAAATTAACTCTCTTTATTAGTACTTTTTATGTTCTATTGGCTAGAAAGTTAAAGAGCCATCTGCTCATTTTTAGTTATTCCTTTAGCACTCATTTAGCACGCATATGAAAGAAGCAATACGGATCCTCTCACACTACCTGTGGAGTAGAACGACGGAGAAGCTCTTCTTGTTTGTGATCTTGTGCCATTTCAGCCTGGCGTCTGTCTGCTACATCTCGGTATAACCTTCCATTCTACGCTTGATATCCGCTACCCGGGGACTGAGCTTTGAACTTGATCATTGCTCACATCCACTGCTGAGGCCTATGATGAACCTCGTGAGCTTTTACCGCATCTCCTTGTGGAGGTTGGACTGTTTTACTTATTTTGAGTTGAGTGTTTACGTTGCCTCTCAGTTTAAGTTACAGTGTTTTAGGTGGAAGGAGAGATAACTGTCTGCCCGTAAAACAAAGTTCTTTGTTTTAATTTATTTTCAGAAGCAGACTTCAGTAATAGATTATGGCATATTTGGTCAGAAAGACTGGAATTTTTTTTTCATGCCATCCTTGGACAGTGCTAGAGGTTCATTCTCTAATGTGTCAAGCTCCTGTAATGATTTTAACAAATTTATTCGCTCATGATTTAGTTCATAGTTTGAGGATCAAGCTCTTCACTGATGAGTCGACGAGTGATGGGCTGATGTCGTATGTAATGGTGATCAGAGAGGACTCATCCTGTGCAATGTTGCCAAGCGACCTCCACCCAAGATTTCTGTTCTTGTCGTAAATGAGTTCCAGGTCTTTGTGTACTCAAATTCCAGTGTGGTAGCACTGTTAGCCGTGGTCTAATTTGTGTCTGTCCACCCCATGGTTCAGCAGGTCCAGGGGCGGCTTCCCTACATCTATGCACAACACAAGGAAGAAGATACATATTTGTTCCCAAGTTACATCGAGGCCCAGGGAAATGAACAACATAAAGGCTGCTACCTCACGCTTCCTCTACACCAGGCGTCAGCTTCACAGCGCCTTCATAAGCTACACACACACAAATGTCTTTGGAGAGGGGCTGTCTCGGTGGGTGCTACAGATAAGGGGCTGTCTCGGTGGGTGCTACAGATAAGGGGCTGTCTCGGTGGGTGCTACAGATAAGGGGCTATCTCGGTGGGTGCTACAGATAAGGGGCTGTCTCGGTGGGTGCTACAGATAAGCAAAAACGTATTCACGACTAGACAAAATGTGGGTGTTTGACTTTCCTCTTTCAACAAGAATCATCACTTTGAGATGATTTTCAGTAGACTGAAGACAAGACACAAGCACTTCATTCATTGCAACCCTCATGCAAATATTCCTGTTTGCTCATAATTTCGGACATGCTACAATAGTCTTGAATTTCAAAAATTACTAATTTGGCTGTAGAGCCCAGGAAATTTTTTAGATAAGTCTTCTGACATTAATATTTTCGTGATTTTGTTGTTGATTTTGTTGTTATTGATGTAGATGTTGTTATTGTTTATGAACTAGTAGTATAATAGTATTTTTTTCTTGTGTGCATGTTGGTTGAATGGTTAATATTTTTGTTCTCGTATTATAGTTTCAGCTTCCATGTTAGTGTGTGTGATTCTAATGAACCTTTAATAATTGTCAGAAATTCCGAAAAACATTCTTGGTTAAAAAGTTATGTAAATCCTGCGATTTCCGTCCTCCTTATCTCTCTCTCTCTCTCTCTCTCTCTCTCTCTCTCTCTCTCTCCCTTTACACCTCCCCCTTTCTTTATAGCCTTCACACCCTCCGTTTTCCTCACTCAGCCCTCCACTCCCCCCTCTGCACTCCCCCTCTTCACCACTCCCCCTCTCCAATCACCCACTCCATCACTCCCCCCTCTTTATCACTTCCAGCTCCCCATCACTTTCCCCTCTCCACTCCCCCTCTTCATTACTCCCCTCTCCATCACTTCCCCTGTCCTTCCCTCCCCTCCCCATCCCTCATCTCTCCATTACTCCCTCTCCATCACTCCCCCTCTCACTCACTCCTTCACCATCACTCCTCCTCTCCACTCCCCCTTTCCATCACTCCTCTCCATCACTCCCCCCTCCATCACTCCCTCTTCATCACTCCCCCTCTCCATCACTCCCCTATCACTCACTCCCTTCACCATCACTCCTCTTCTCCACTCCCCTTTCCATCCTCCTCTCCATCACTCCCCTCCATCACTCCCTCTTCATCACTCCCCTCTCCATCACTCCCCTCTTCATCACTCCCCCTCTCCATCACTCCTCCTCTCCATCAATTCCCATTTCCATCACTTCCCTCTCCATCACTCCCCTCTCCATCACTTCCCCTCTCCACTTCTCTTCATCACTCCCCCTCTCCACTCCCCTCTATATCACTCCCCCTCTCCACTGCCTCTCTCCATCACTTCCCTCTCCATCACTCCCCTCTCCATCACTCCCCTTTTCTATAACTCCCCATCTCCATCACTCCCCACTCCATCACTCCCCTCTCCATCACTCACCCTCTCCATCACTCACCCTCTCCATCACTCACACTCTCCATCACTACCCAACTCCATCACTCCCCCTCTCCATCACTCCCCCTTTCCATCACTCCCCAACTCCATCACTCCCCCTCTCCATCACTCTCTCTCTCCATCACTCCCCAACTCCATCACTCCCCCTCTCCATCACTCTCTCTCTCCATCACTCACCCTCTCCATCACTCACCCTCTCCATCACTCACCCTCTCCATCACTCTCTCTCCATCACTCCCCAACTCCATCACTCACCCTCTCCATCACTCCCCAACTCCATCACTCACCCTCTCCATCACTCACCCTCTCCATCACTCTCTCTCCATCACTCCCCAACTCCATCACTCACCCTCTCCATCACTCCCCAACTCCATCACCCCCTCTCCATCACTCCCTCCTTCTCTTCCTCTCTCTCCTTTTAATCTTAACTTTGGAGATAATGACTCATCGTAACAAGAAGAACGCTGATTGGATGCCCGTTATCGTCTGCACCAATGAGAGAGCAGTTCATGAAAACTTTCCACCAATTGAATTCATCCAACTAGAAACCCGATTGGATGATCCTCGACTAAGACTGGAACGTTGCTTTTTGTGCGTTTAATTATTTATGTGCTGGTTGCTCCTTGTTACCTCACCTTTGTTCAGTGCTTCACTGTGTTGTTCCTTGTTACCTCACCTTTGTTCAGTACTTGACTGTGTTGTTCCTTGTTACTTCACATTTGTTCAGTGCTTGACTGTGTTGTTCCTTGTTACCTCACCTTTGTTCAGTGCTTGACTGTGTTGTTCCTTGTTACCTCACCTTTGTTCAGTGCTTGACTGTGTTGTTCCTTGTTACCTCACCTTTGTTCAGTGCTTCACTGTGTTGTTCCTTGTTACTTCACCTTTGTTCAGTGCTTGACTGTGTTGCTCCTTGTTACTTCACCTTTGTTCAGTGCTTGACTGTGTTGCTCCTTGTTACCTCACCTTTGCTTGTGGTGTTGCTGACTCTCGCTGATTTAACTGTATTTATCGTCTATGTTAAGTCTGTGTGTCTTGTAGATTTATTCTTTGCTTCTTTGCGTTGCTGTAGTAAGCTCCTTTGAGGCCTGAGAAGCAGTGTTTGTGTCCTCAACTAAAAAAAATAAAGCCTTATTTTAGAGAAGTGTCTGGACTCAGACTTTGGTCCATCATGCAGATAAATGCTATAAAATCCCCAACAAAATGGAAAAAAAGACGCAAATGCAGTATAAATCAACTCTACTGACGACGTTTCGCTCACACCATCATGCCAGCCTATTTGACGACTTGAAGAATGCATGTGTTTTACACTAAAACCATTTAATTAACTATAGAGACGCCAGGGAGGAAGTCAAGCAGAGATGCAGGATCTTGGAATCATCGCTCATCTCTGTATCTAACAATTTCAACCATAACAACGACTTCTACAACATGGCTGAATCTCTTACCAGTACCAGGAAACTTCTTCACCATCTTCTCCATAGCATGGAGGAACACTACAGCAAGTTTACTGACACATACTGGGTAAGTCCTACTCGCATCTAATAACCTCTGCTGTGCCAGTGATTCCTGGCACTGTCTTCTGACACTGTCCCTTTCTGTTGCTGCTTCACCGCATGAACACCAAACCTCTTTTAACTGCCAAAATAAATAAAATAACTTTAATTATCTAATACACGTTACGTCATAAACGAAATTAACTTACATTAACACATATTTATATTTACATTTCTGGATTTATTTTATTCCTTTTATATAGCAAGCAGGTTATTGCCTTAAGGTCTTCGTATCATTACAAATTTTGCGTTCTTCCAGACCACACTGTCTACATGAGTGCTCTGTTTCTTACGTATTAAAATAGCGTTAGGCGCTGCACAGCGACTGCGAAATGGGTGGTAATACTGTTTGATCCAAAGGAGAGCAGCTGCTGTTCCTTGGATCAAGAGAACATGAGTATCCTTACATATGACTCTCTGCCGGTACGAAATTTTGTTTTCATTTTTGAAAATTTAGTTCTTCACCCGCCTCTAATCGTATGTTTTTTTTGGGCCCTCCTTTGTGACCTGACAGTGGTCCAGGACAGGACCGGAAAGTTGTCATAATGTACCTCAGTGGGGGTTTTAATGAATTTCATTTGTAACGATTCCTCATCAACGAGGAAACTAGGCTATTCAAGATTCACCCACAAACTGAGATAAGTATTGGAAGGTTTTAGGTCGTCCAGGGTAATTATCAAGTGACGGCCAGTCGTCAGAGTGGTTATTAAGTAACGACCAGACACCAGAGATGCAAACATGACTCCTGCTGCTTCCTACGAGCTCTGGTCAAGTGGGGAATTCAGCAGACGAGTCTGTTGAGTTGGAAATAACTCGCACCGATGTACAGACTGGACCGACGACACCATGTGAACCGAAGACGACGTGTTGTACCTCATCTACGACGAGTGTAGCTAACTGCCACACCACTTGATGTGGTTGTAAACGGTACCTCACTTGTACAACACTCCCACACTCCTTCGGGAGCCAGTGACGGGTCACTATCCGACACAGACCCGTGTCAAGATTTCCGTTCCTGGCGAGTAAATATCATCATTAGAAGTCAAGGACGGAGAGAGACGCTCTCATTAGGTACTTCTAAGTGTTGGTTTTAGGTGAACTGTTCCTGCCACGGTATTGTGATTTTTTTTTATTCTTTGTTTTTGTCTTTTAAGGTTTTCCTTATTTACATCTTCCTCCAGTTTTCCTCTTTCGCTTATTCTTAGCTCTCTGTATGTGTGCGTATTATTTTATGTAGAAATTTATTCTTTTTAAATTTTATTTTTATTTTCCATTTTTGTCTTCTTGTCTCATGTGTGTTTACTATTGGTTGTGACCCTGAGTGTGTTTTATTTTGATCTCGACTATAAGTGGAATTTAACAAACAATTTATATGCTAAATCTTTCCGATGATTGTGTCTACATTGTACAAGTCCACCTGACTGTCTGCCTGTCTGAGATATTGATGTGTAAAGAAGGGAATAACAGGGAGGTGAGCAATAACAGGGAGGTGAGGAATAACAGGGAGGTGAAGAATAACAGGGAGGTGAGGAATAACAGGGAGGTGAGGAATAACAGGGAGTTGAGGAATGTTATTGACAAGTCTGCATGGAATACTGAAATGCTTTAATCTCAATTCCCTAGACCCTCCCAGAATATAACTTCCTCTCCTAAGGAGACTACCTTTTAATTTCATAAAACTTTTTCACACATGATAATTCCCCGCCTACATTTTTTTTTACATCCATTTTTTTTTGCCTGATGTACTTTCATTTTGCATCAGTATTTTTTCAACCTAAAAGTCTTCTGGAATTCTTCGTTACCGAGCGCTATTAGTCAACAACCAGATCACCTGATGTTGACGTTAAGGCTGAATTATGTCTTAATTCATTACCAGAATGCAGGACTTAACAGCTTTAATATAAAGCGTTTTCCATATTTTTTTTTTTCCTAATGAAAGCGCTGAGGCATTAAACGTCCACCACGGAAACACATCTACCTGAAACTCTCCAATCAGCTAAAACTTTCTAAGGTGGGGAAAACGTTGTAAAACCGACGAGCTGAGGGAAATATACACTATTGTGGAAGAAAATAATTTGAAACCACGTTTTGCTTGGAGACCAAGACTCGGAAAAACTTGGTCTCCAAGGGTAACGTTCTCTCGGTAAATTTTTAAATTCTCACATATCTCTTTTCTCAAGAATCCTGAAGTCTATTATAACACAGGTGGATTTATGTCGTCATTTTATTATTTGTCTTCAAATAGGCTTCCCTTCCGTACTTAGTCCCAGCTTTGTTTCTGTAGACGTTTCCCTCGCTCACAACATTGCTCATTACTCGAAACGTCAGACACTTGTGACTTGATCTAACCTAATCTTCGCCTTTCCTACACCTGACCTTTGCCGTCCCAGCAGCATCTATTGTACTGACCTGTCCTTTGCCTTCCCAGGATTCACTGTTCTGACCTGACCTTTAACTTCCCAAGACTGACTGTTCTGACCTGACATTTGCCTTCCCTTGACTCACTGTTCTGACCTGACCTTTGCCTTCCTAGCACCCACTGTTATGACCTGACCTTTACCTTCCCAGCATCCATTGCCCTGGGCTGACCTTTGCCTCCCCAGCACCCACTGTTCTGACCTAACCTTTGCCTTCCCAGCACTCACTGTCATGACCTGACCTTTGCCTTCCCAGCACCCACTATTCTGACCTGACCTTTGCCTTCCCAGCACTCACTGTCCTTACCTGACCTTTGCCTTCCCAGCACCACTGTTCTGACCTGACTTTTGCCTTCCCAGCACTCACTCTGACCTGACCTTTGCCTTCCCAGCACCCAGTGTTCTGCCCTGACCTTTGCCTTCCCAGCACCCAGTATTCTGACCTGACCTTTGCCTTCCCAGCACAACTGTTCTGACCTGACCTTTGCCTTCCAAGCACCCATTGTTTTGACCTGACCTTTGCCTTCCCAGCACCCATTGTTTTGACCTGACCTTTGCCTTCCCAGCACCCAGTGTTCTGACCTGACCTTTGCCTTCCCAGCACCCAGTGTTCTGACCTGACCTTTGCCTTCCCAGCACCCAGTGTTCTGACCTGACCTTTGCCTTCCCAGCACCCAGTGTTCTGACTCTGACCTTTTGCTCCTTCCCAGCACCCAGTGTTCTGACCTGACCTTTGCCTTCCCAGCACCCAGTGTTCTGACCTGACCTTTGCCTTCCCAGCACCCAGTGTTCTGACCTGACCTTTGCCTTCCCAGCACTCACTGTTCTGACCTGACCTTTGCCTTCCCAGCACCCAGTGTTCTGACCTGACCTTTGCCTTCCCAGCACCCAGTGTTCTGACCTGACCTTTGCCTTCCCAGCACCAGTGTTCTGACCTGACCTTTGCCTTCCCAGCACCCAGTGTTCTGACTTGACCTTTGCCTTCCCAGCACCCACTGTCCTGACCTGACATTTGCCTTCCTTGTGGTGTTCTCCATGTTCTTCATTACCCACCACATGATCAGGGTTCAGATCAGACCGAAATGTTTTCCAGGTTTTATTTCCAGTTGGTGGGTTGGAAATGATTTGTTGCAGCCACAGTATTGAGCATTTATATTCCCATTTAGGCTTTCAGGAGGAGTACCTTGATGCTAGTAAAGGTCTCTTAATTCAAAGATTTAGAGTTATCATTCTCTTCCTTGCAACAAACCCGGTTACCTTCCTGTCTCCCCAGGCGCTGTATGACCCCTACGGGTTTGTTGCTTTCATGAGAATAATTTCTCTTTATTTCGTGAATGTGGGCCCAGAACATAGTATCGCGTGCACCTGGCCAAGGTACGAACCTTGAGTGTTCCTTCTGGTTCCCAGCAACTTGCATTTTATATATATATATATATATATATATATATATATATATATATATATATATATATATATATATATATATATATATATATATATATATATAACAAGTCGTAATGAACGACTGTCAACTGACAGTCATTATATTTCCCTATTTTCTCATATCTTTCCCTCACATTTTCATTGCTCTGTTGCTCTGTATTCTGTAAACCCCCTCGTCTATTACCCCTCCTGGTTAGTTGGTTCTTCTGTTATTTGTTTTTAATGATTGTTGACGACGCGACGGTCATTAGGGCTTCATGTAACCTGTCTTCCTGTGATGACGAATAATTTTATCTCTAAAATAGGGATTAAAGTGAACTGAGAGATACTAGTTTTATCCTCACCTCCTCTTTTTCACCATCTTTATTTATATATTCTACCTCCCGTTTCCAGTTTCACTTTTTCTCAAGTTCCTTCCTACCTTTACTCATTCCCTGTTCTTCATTTCCCCTCCCCTTCCCCATCTCTCCTCTCCGCACCCCATCTTCCCCTCACTCCATCTCCCCATTCCCCATTCCTCCGTTCCTTCTCTCCTCCATTCGTTCTCTCCTGCTCTCTTACTAATGACCTTTCCTTCGCTTCATTACTGCTTTCTTTAACGTTCATTATCTGGGTAGTTAGTCCGCCTCATACGACCCTTAATAGCTGCCATAACGACCACAATCCCGCCTATCAGTTGCAACATTGTGAACAACTTTAGCGGAAAAAGTGAGACTGTTGGCTGGCCGGCCGCTAGTGCAACTACCTAGCTGTAGTTACTACCTACCTGTAGTTACTACCTAGCTGTAGTTACTACCTAGCTGTAGTTACTACCTAGCTGTAGTTACTACCTAGCTGTAGTTACTACCTAGCTGTAGTTACCCGCGTGTAGTTACAATAGAGGAGTTGTGCATGTCGTGTTCCCTCCTCGGTGTTTTGTTTGATATATATAGATCTTATAGCTTTAATATGCTTGTAGAGGTATATGACAATTCTGGTGGAGCGGGGAGAGACCTAGTAGCGAATAGCGATGAGACAGGGCCAGAAGCTGTTACTCGACCTCCTGCAACCACATATTGGTGAGTACAGTTATAGTGCAAGTCTGAAAATTATAGGACGGAGGGTAAAGCCTCACTTAATGCTTTGAGCTGAAGGACGTGGGTGGGTTTAGCCCTCCACGTGAACATAAACTATCTCAACGCCCCCGCGGCCCGGTCAGAGACCAGGCCTCATGGTGGATCAGGGCTTGATGAACAAGGCTGTTACTGTTGGTCGCACGCAACCCGATGTACGAACCACAGCCCGGCTGATCAGGTACTGACTTTAGGTGCCTGTCCAGTGCCTGCTTGAAGACAGCCAGGGGTCTATTGGTAATCCCCCTTATGTATGCTGGGAGGCAGTTGAACAGTCTTGGGCCCCTGACACTTACTGTGTTGTCTCTTATCGTGCTAGTGGCACCCCTGCTTTTCATTGGGGGGATGTTGCATCGTCTGCTGAGTCTTTTGCTTCCATAGGAGTGACTCTCGTGTCCAAGCTTGGTACTAATCCCTCTAGGATTTTCCAAGTGTATATAATAATGTATCTCTCCCGCCTGCGTTCTAGGAAGTACAGGTTGAGGAACTTCAAGCGTTCCCAGTAATTTAGGTGTTTTATCTCAGTTATACGTCATGAAGGTTCTCTGTACATTTTCTAGGTCAGCAATTTCACCTGCCTTGAAAGGTGCTGTTAGTGTGCAGCAATATTCCAGTCCAGGTAGAACAAGCGACCTGAAGAGTGCCATCATGGGCTTGGCATCCCTGGTTTTGAAGGTTCTCATTATACATCCATGTGGAGAAATATATCTTCATATTTTATAAAGCTTTTTTTTTTTAGCGGTTAGGAATTGTCTTGATGGGATTAAAAAATCTTTTTGATCTGTTTTCTAGTATCATTTCATTATTATACATTATGTGGTTATTATTTCTCGTGTTTTTCTTACTGTCCAGCAGCGAGGCTTCCAAAGCGAGGCTTCCACAGCGAGGCTTCCACTGTCACTGACTGGCTTCAGTTTGGACTTTTTCTATGTGTTTTTGAAGACTGTACTATGGATATTTTATTTAAGCTTATTTTATATTGAGATGAAACAAATTTTGTAGCAGTTCATCATTCACGCATCTCAGGACGAGTTTGTCGTGTGCTAGTTTACTTTATTTCTGTTTTTTAAACTGTCTTAAGGGGTATTATGTCAAAAGAAAATCCTTTTGCAGTGACCGCCATGTTGCTCACCCATCCTTCACTCTGTCATCCAGTGATCAGTCATAAAAGTCTTTAAAGTTATATAAATTTTCCAGTCTTTTAACTCGTCTTAGAGTTCTGGGATGAAGTCTGTTCATCAACACAAGGTTGTACTTCAGAGCTTCTTGTCACTCACCTTTTTGTTTTAAATATTGTTACTTTTCTGCCTTACTTCCAGATGTAATTAATCTTCGAATGTTATATTAGGTAACGTGTTTGTCCCTCAGTTGACGAACTGAGGATCGAACTTCCGAAAACCTTTGAGGGTGAATGACCAACACGAGTTAAGATTTATTTTGAGTTTTAACCAGGGGGGGTGGGGGGTTATTCATCCAGGAACACTCAAGAAAGTTAGTGCGTCATTGAGGACTGTCTGTCTTATTTCCATTGTGATCCTTCCACCTTGTCCTCCAGGATGCGACCCACACCAGTCGACTAACACCCAGGTACCTACTTATGCTAGGTGAAAAGGGACCGCAGGTGAAAGGAAACATTCCACCCCTGCCGGGAATTGAACCACGGACACAGTGTGCGAGGGGACAGCGTTGCCAACAGAACCACGGGAGGGGCAGTTGAAGGTGGGTAGGAGAGAAGTGGTCATGCAAGTAGAAGTGATATGTGGTGGATTACTCTAGATTCTACAGTCAGAGTACTACTGATGCTAGAGGAGGTAACAGTAGAGAGGGACTAAGTTTCTCCTCTTGAGTAATTCTTCCGCCCTCTTCTCCTGTAAAAAACAACAACACCAGCATCCCTCTGGGTTAGTCTTCCCCTCCTCTTTTTCTTCACTCTCTCCCTCCCTCTCTCTCATGGGATGCCCTCATTCTTTCTTCCCTGGTTTTATCTTTCGCTATGAAAACCTTACAGTAATTAGTTGACTCTTTTGAGCTCCTGCTTCCTATTATTCCTTCCTCCTGTGTTTGCTCGTGAAAGTTACCAGTATTGAATGTTGCTTTTTGTTTCTTTATTTGCCCAGTCTGTTTGTGCTTGTGTACGAGCTTAGAGGTACTCGAGTAGAAATGGTAGGGGAGTGTGTTTGTTCTAGAGTACTCACTTGGATGTACTCGATTTGAAGCGGGGTTGATTAAGATTGTATACCAAATTCACGTACCAGAGTTGAAGTAGTTTTGTGTGTACTTAGATGTACTCGGGTTGCAGGGGCAGGACTGACAGTGTGTGTGCACTCAGGTGTACTCTAGTTGACATTCTGTTGGAGTTGAATGTGTTTATGCATATGTACTTAAATGTACTTGAATGTTAATGATTTGAGTGCGTTCCTGCGTGTGTACTCGGGTGTACTTGAGTGATCAATTCCCCAAGAGTTGCACCATCACTTATGTCGAGTATTGTAGGTACTCTTACTGCCTCTTAAACCTTATTGTACCACTTACCTCCATTGTGTGTCCTTCAGGTCACCACTTACCTCCCTTGTGTGTCCTTCAGGTCACCATTTTCTTGTGTGTTCTTCAGGTCACCATTTTCTCGTGTGTCCTTCAGGTCACCACTTACCTCCCTTGTGTGTCCTTCAGGTCACCACTTACCTCCCTTGTGTGTCCTTCAGGTCACCACTTACCTCCCTTGTGTGTCCTTCAGGTCACCATTTTCTTGTGTGTCCTTCAGATCACCACTTACCTCCCTTGTGCGTCATTCAGGTCACCACTTACATCCCTTGAGTGTCCTTCAGGTCACCACTTTCCTCTCTTGTGGGTCCTTCAGGTCACCACTTACCTCCCTTGTGTGTCCTTCAGGTCACCACTTACCTCCCTTGTGTGTCCTTCATGTCACCATTTTCTTTTGGGTCCTTCTGATCACCACTTACCTCCCTTGTGCGTCCTTCAGGTCACCACTTACCTCCCTTGTGCGTCCTTCAGGTCACCACTTACCTCCCTTGTGTGTCCTTCAGGTCACCACTTACCTCCCTTGTGTGTCCTTCAGGTCACCACTTACCTCCCTTGTGCGTCCTTCAGGTCACCACTTACCTCTTTTGTGTGTCCTTCAGGTCACCATTTTCTTGTGGGTCCTTCAGATCACCACTTACCTCCCTTGAGTGTCCTTCAGGTCACCACTTTCCTCTCTTGTGGGTCCTTCAGGTCACCATTTACCTCCCTTGTGCGTCCTTCAAGTCACCACTTACCTCCTTGAGTGTCCTTCAGGTCACCACTTACCTCTCTCTTGTGGGTCCTTCAGGTCACCACTTATCTCCCTTGTGTGTGCTTCAGGTCACCACTTACCTCTTTTGTGGGTCTTTCAGGTCACCACTTATCTCCCTTGTGTGTCCTTCAGGTCACCGCTTACCTCTCTTGTGGGTCCTTCAGGTCACCATTTACCTCCCATATAAACCTATCTTCGTCTCTGTGGTTCTGAGTATTTTGTATTTAAGATCATGTCTCCTGAACCCATTTTATTTCACTGACGTCAGAGAGAGAGAGAGAGAGAGAGAGTTAGTGAGTTGAGTATGAGTGAGTTGGAAGAGGGGGAGTTAGTTTAATATCTTTATTATGCACCCCATACCCATCCTGTGGGTGGTAGTCAAAAGATTACAGAGGTACATAATGGGTCCAGGGACTGGGCTCCAAAGTTTTGATACCTGAACAAGGTACAAATGTAATGAACCATTCACACGTCTAAACCTGATCACAATTACAATGATTTATTAATGCAAATATTAACTTAATTTACACTGAGCAAAGTCAGGGTATTTTTCCCTAATGATTTGTAATATACCACTATGGATAAAATACTTTGACATATCTTGAACATTTCTGAGTGAGTTGTCTCTGAATTCATTAATTTTATCGCAACATGTGACAATAATCCATCTGGCAAAGTTTGCATTTCGTATGGTCTATGTGGCATGCAAAGAGTACGTTACAATTTATTCGGCGTATGTTACACTCACAGATAGGCTGCCTCCCAACCAAAGAACCAGGTGCTAAGGGTTTAACGATTATTAGAGTACCCGTCGTTAAATAAGTACCTTGGTTCATTGACCAATCACAGGCGAGCCCGCCAAATGCTGAGGCAATGTGGTTCACTTGCGGTCAGCATTTGCCAGACTTGCCTACCTGCTGGTTGAGTACGGTGCTCTCTCTCTCTCTGGCTTTTGCTTTTGTCATTCTGTCACCGTCGTGTGGTACACTTACTATTCAATCTCTGTACATAGTGTACATGTATATATCTGACAAATTATATATGGTGAAGGAAATATAAGTTAAAGTCTATCTGCTCATTTTTCTTTTTTGCTCCAAAACCCATTACGACCAGGTCACAGGCCATTCATAACCTGTGTTCGTAATAGTCTACATCTGGTGGTGGTGATTTAACCTGCCAAAGATACTTGTAACCCAACCGGAGCCTGGCGGTAGTGACATCGAAGAGTCTGTTTATTTTGTTGGATGCACCATAGACATGTGGCTCCTCCTGCATGATAGAATGATGATAGATGGACTGACTTGTGTCAGTCTCCCTCAGTCTTAAGTCAATAAAGTTCAGTTGAAGTTCTTTTCGCATTATTGTTCTCAGATTGTAATCTACTCTCTTTGAAAGCATATAACTTAGCTAAATCATCAGTTTTACCGTGCTTCTGAAGACCAATGTGAGGTGGAATCCACAGAAGGTGGAGAGGGAGGACTTCTTAATATTTATATTATTGTTATTATTATTATGACTACTTTTTATTCATATTATTATTATTATTAGTAGTAGTTGTAGTAGTTTTGCTGATGCAATAGTGCAGAGCAACCTGACTGTGGACTTGGCTGTGTATGGCGCTGGCCTCCGCAAGGTCCTCGTCTAGTTTCTGCTTCTATGACAGAAACTGTGACTCATCCAGTCAGGGGTTGAGCTCTAGCTACTTTAACACCACCTCCTCTTCCCCCTTTCCCCAGTTTCTGTACTTTTGGTGGAGCGTGTTTCCTTGTGTGTCTAATGTGAATCAACGCATTATTAACCATTTCTCTTCCCACGACTGTTTTACCGTTGTTCCATTCTCTCTCTCTCTCTCTCTCTCTCTCTCTCTCTCTCTCTCTCTCTCTCTCTCTCTCTCTCTCTCTCTTTCTTTTCTTTTTTGCAAAGGGTTTGACAAGGTTAGGTTAAGGATTCCTAACTTTATTGACAAGCTAAGTGCTGTTGCCTTTATCAACTCATTTAAAATCTTTTTTTATTTTTATGAGACATACAAGTAAGGAAGAGGATGAAGTTGGAGCCATCTGTGGGCCAGCAATTTTCATTTGACCAACTGACTTTATCTCGTTGATATTATGCTGTACAATCATGTTCCAGACTCGAGTCATCCTAGGAGTAAATGATCTCAGATGAGGTGATGTTTTTTAGAAGGGTACAGCCAGAGTGAAGTTGCTGCTTTCTGCCCGTCTTGTGCTGTAGAAGCTTGCTTCTCGCTGTCCTCGGAGTGTGGTACTTTGACGATGTTAGCCTTGTAAATAACAGTAAGGCCACCCACATCCCTCCTGTGTTGAAGGCTCTGCTGAAATGACAGATCTATCCAGAATGGGTCCAGGCAAGAGATGAGGCGTCTTGCTCTGTTCTCTAGTCTCCCAAGCAGTCGCAGAGATGGAAGGGAAGGCAAACCAAGAAAGTGGGGCATACTCAAGGTGTGAGCGTGCTTGTGCCTAATACAGAATCTTGCAACCCCTACTGTCGAGTAGATGCGAGATACGTCGAAGTGCTATAAGCTTATTGGCTGCCTTGTTTGCAAGATTTACAACGTGGTTCTTCATGGTCAGTTTGGAGTCAAATTTCACCCCAAGGATATCAAATTCTTCCCCGGGTACCAACACTCTCCCATTCATACTTACTACTGCTCCGGTATTAGCATCATGGTGCCTAGAGACCATTATCATTTGTGTTTTCTCAGGTGCAAATGTTACTTGCCATCGGTTTCCCCAAGCTGATATAGCTCTTAGCTGGTGATTGATGTAGCTTAGGGCAGGTGGCATTTCTTCTCTTGGATAAGTGAATGTCAGAGTACAGTCGTCTGCATATGCATGGGATTCTGGGATGAGATGAAGAAGGTCATTGAAGTAGACATTCCATAACAATGGTCCCAGCACGCTTACCTGTGGAACACTTGCCGCAATATGATGTCTTGCTGACTCTGTTCCATTGAGAACTACCCTTAGTGATCTACCATGAAGGTAATCACTAAGGAAACATAGTGTAGAGCCTGCAATTCCCAGTACTTGCAGTTTTGCCAAGAGGCCCTGGTGCCACACTCGGTCGAAAGCACCAGCAATGTCCAGTGCTACCACACAGCTGACTTTGGATTCGTCCAGTGACTGGTGCCATTTAGTGGAGAGGTTTAACAACAGATCAGCAGCAGAGTAACCTTTCCTGAAATCATATTGACGGTCACAAAGTAGTGAGTGGTAGTCAAAAAACTCTGTCATTTGTCTTGAGATTATTGTCTCAAGGATTTTGCCAGTGATTGACAGGAGCGACACTGGTCTGTAGTTGTTGATTTCTGCTCTGCTCTTTGTGAACAGGGACTACATTTTCTTCTTTCCACAGAGAATGTCATTTACACTGTACTAGGCAGTGCTGAAAGATACGAGTTAGAACTCCTGCTAGCTTTTCTGCACATCTACACCTGCAATCTTGGGCTCAATTTGTCTGGGCCCATAACCTTTTTTTAGTCAAGCTATTTAAGAAGGTGCACCTTCTCCTGCCTTGTTGTCACCACTGACAGTTTTGACACAGTTCTTGCAGCTAGCCAAGGAGTGTTCCTTGCTGGATCAGGAACTTGCATTTTGGCAGCAAAGTGTTCGGCAAAGAGGTCCGCTCTCTCATGACTACTAGTAGAGGTGGTCCCATCCTGTCGATTTAGAGGTGGAATAAGTTCGTCAGGCAGACCTTGTCTGTCCTTGACCAGGGACCACCAGGTTTTGGATCCCACTCTACCTGATGCTAGCTTTCTTTTTGTATCCACCTCCCATTTAGCGATGGCCCACTTTTGAACATCACCCATATGCCTACAGGCTTGCCTGTGCAAGTTAATGTTATAGGTAGTAGGATGTCTCTTATACCTTCGCCAAGCCTTGTACTTAGCAGTAGCAGCCTCTCTACAACGAAAGCCGAACCAAGGCTGATCTGTAGGCTTCGTCACATCCTGACGGTGAGGCACTATGTCTCTCTCATTAATGTTGCGTAAATAATGTGCGTTAATACTAGTGTTTGTATTGTTTTCCCTTTTCTGTTCCCGTCCCTCTTCTCCGCTTCCCCTCATCAGTTCTCTTCTTCTGCCTCTCCCCCCTATCTCTTCCTCTCTCCTTTATCCCCCTCTCCTTCCCTCCCTCCCAGGCACAAGACACGCCCATGTAAATATCAGAGTTGCGTGGTGAGAGGTTTTTGTACCGTTAAGGAGAAACAAATATTTGTTGATCACCAAAGGTTTTCATGTGTCTGTTGTGTGAGCACTGCCAAACCTGCGGTGAGGGGAGGGGGAAGAGGGGAGAGAAGGGGAAGAGGGGAGAGAAGGGGAAGAGAGGAGCAAAGTGAGGGATAGAGGGAATAGTCTGAGTTTTTTAAATAGGTATGTATGCGTTTCTGTTGGGTAGTTGTGGGTGTGAGAGTGTATGACAGTGACAATGAATGACAGTAACAATGAATGACAGTGACAATGAATAACAGTGACAATGAATAACAGTGACAATGAATGACAATAACAATGAATAACAGTGACATTGAATGACAATAACAATGAATAACAGTGACATTGAATGACAATAACAATGAATAACAGTGACATTGAATGACAATGACAAAAATAACAGTGAAAAAATGACACAATAAACGACAAGAGTAACGGTGGCAGTGACGAAGTGAGTGACAGTAGCAGTGACAACGACATAACGAGTAACGGTGACAAAAGGTGAAGTAGTGCCATAACGCAGTGTAATAATTCCATGCTCAATCCTTCCCTCAATAGCCTCATTGATCATCGCAATTAACGCCGTGAGGTGCAAAAAAAAATAAGACAGAGAATCGTCTTGTTGAGCTCAGTAAGAGGACTACAGTTGAGAGACCTTGTTATCTCTCAGGTAACGAGGGACGGATACCCTGATTACCTACCCAAGGAAGTCCCTGACTGATAGGTTAATTAGTAGAAGAGGATCTGGGTGACTGATGTTCGGAATGATGTTTGTGAAATTACTGCATACACAAATTTTCACTTGTCTATCCGCTCATATTGCAAGTTCAGCGAAATATTATTGGATGGTGAGTAATATCACCAGCAGGAGCAGATGCAGCAGCAGCAACTGCAGCAGCAGGAGTAGCAGCATCATGACCAGCAGCTGCTGCAGCAGTAACACTAACATCAGTAGTGCTAGCATCAACAACAATTGCAGCAGCAGAAAGAGCAGTATCACGACCAGCAGTTGTTATGGTAACAGCAACAGCAGCAGCACTAACACCACCAACAGTAACAGCACCAGCAGCACCAACAGCAGCAACACCAACAGCAGCAACACCAACAGCAGCAACACCAACAGCAGCAGCACCAACAGCAGCAACACCAACAGCACCACCATCAGCAGCAGCACCAACAGCAGCTGCTGGAACTTGAAATAATAAGAATTGCCTCATGAAAAGAAAAAAAGATGTGCTTTGCCGCGGCCGCTCCACCGTACGTATTCCCCTCTCATACAAAAGGCAATTCGCATATCATTAACGGAGAGAACGCAGTCATACAACGAAATTCCTAACCCGTAAACTTCAGGAGAAAAAAATGTATCGCAGCTGCATTAGGATTTCCTGCATGGATTAGAGCCGGGCAGGATGAGAGGCGCCGTACAGATTACATCAGGGCCCAAGTCTTGGGACTAGCAGGAAAAAACATATATTTTTTCTTGCCTCCAGAGGAAGAAGTATGTGACAGAACGTAAAGCAACGCCTCTCGGCCAAAGGGAAAAGGATTTCATCGAGTGTTAGGTCCCCTCAAGTGGAGTGTTATGAAGATGAGGAACAGCCCCCTGGAGTGTTGTTGGTGAGCTCCGTGTGTGAAGGTCAACACTGTGAAGACTCAGCTCCGTGTGTGAAGGTCAACACTGTGAAGACTCAGCTCCGTGTGTGGAGGTCAACACTGTGTGGAGGTCAACACTGTGTGAAGACTCAGCTCCGTGTGTGGAGGTCAACACTGTGTGGAGGTCAACACAGTGAAGACTCAGCTCCGTGTGTGGAGGTCAATACTGTGAAGACTCAGCTCCGTGTGTGGAGGTCAACACTGTGAAAACTCAGCTCCGTGTGTGGAGGTCAACACTGTGTGAAGACTCAGCTCCGTGTGTGGAGGTCAGCACTGTGAAGACAGCTCTGTGTGTGGAGGTCAACACTGTGAAGACTCAGCTCCGTGTGTGGAGGTCAATACTGTGAAGACTCAGCTCCGTGTGTGGAGGTCAGCACTGTGAAGACTCAGCTCCGTGTGTGGAGGTCAACACTGTGTGAAGACTCAGCTCCGTGTGTGGAGGTCAACACTGTGTGAAGACTCAGCAGTGTGTATGAGAGAGTCTAGCAGGGAAGATGGGCAGGCAACACCACGTAATAGTTGAGGCAAAACTGAACACAAGAACTGTAGGTTATCCCCCGTCGACACAGCCAGGTGATTCTCTCTCTCTCTCTCTCTCTCTCTCTCTCTCTCTCTCTCTCTCTCTCTCTCTCTCTCTCTCTCTCTCTCTCTCTCTCTCTCACACACACACACACTGATCGTGTATTTAAATAATAATTATAAATAAACACTCATAAAGATAACAGAACTAATTACAAGCGGTTCTAACGCTTCTCCATTATTATTTTTTTAATAATGACTAATTAACTATTGCCAGAAAATCACATAAGTGTATTAAGAAGGTTAAGCCAGGAAAGGTTCGTCAGGAAACAGGACAAACGTTTCCTGACGCGGGTCTTAGTCATATGATGACCCGCAGCTGGAGCTTTTGGTCATCTGACAGAGGCCTTCCGCTGGCTTACCCGTCCACCCTTTAAAAATTATGGTAGGAATTATTAAGAAGCTCTTAGCGTATAATAAATCTTAAATAACTATCACATATATGATTGGTAAAATGGTGAATGTTTTTATAAAGAATTTTTAACAAGTTAGAAAATGTGACTCGTACTGAGTCGTCACCTATAAAAAAAATATATAGAAAACAATTCAAAGTTGCCACAAATTGTGTTTGAAAAGTTGGTATGACAGGTCATGTAGTACAATGTACTTGTATTACTTGATAAAGTATGCTTGTATTATGTAATAAAGTGCATTTGTATTATTTAATAAAGTGTCCTTGTACTATATAAAGTGTCCTTGTACTATATAAAGTGTCCTTGTACTATATAAAGTGTATTTGTGATATGCAATAAAGTGCACTTGTTTCTTGTAATAAAGTGTACTTGCATTATGCCTACTATATACATTTTTCACCTGCCTTGAAGTGTATAGTAACCAAACAACATACATTTTTAATCTATGCAATAAATAATGTATTATGCAGTGCTGCTTTTATTCTAGATTAGTCAGCCTTGTGTGTGTGTGTGTGTGTGTGTGTGTGTGTGTGTGTGTGTATTCACCGAGTTATTTGCAGGGATCGAGTCTCAGCTCCTGGCTTCTATTAAACTACAACCATCTTCATTATTGACTCCTGGCTTCGTGGGCACTATCAAACCTACTATTGAAATTGTGCATTAGTTTTCCCTCTGCCATTTCCTCAACAGTTTTCCAGCTGACTGATAAGTTTCCCGTCTCCAGGGACATGCAGAGCCTTTCCATAGGTTCAAGGCGACCTTTCTTTCAGTATCCATGGTGATGTTCCATCAGGTATATTACCTTGGCTTTTGATGAGTCAAACTCTTTTAGCAGATTCATTACTTCCTCCTTTATTTAATGAATTCTAGCCAATATTTGATTATTAGCCCTTTCAGCCCTGCACTATAACTGTTTTCTCAGCTAATACCTCCTTCAGTCGTCTACTTAATTCCCTCTTCTGCCTTATTATTAAGTCTTTTACAGTCATATTTCTTCTTATGTGACTGTGTAGTAGTTTCAGCTCTGATTTGGTCTTTGCTGCTGTGTTATTCTCAAACTGACGTTCGGCTTCTATCTTTATTACATATTCATTCTCCTGCCGTCATCTGTGTTCTGGACTTACTCAGGCCTCTCTGCAGAAATACACTCTCTGTATCTTGACTTGTTACATCCCCTGTTAGGCATCATCCTTATTGTTGCCTCCAGGCACTCTCTGGCGAGGCCCTCGCTTCCAGGCACTCTCTGGCGAGGCCCTCGCCTCCAGGCACTCTCTGGCGAGGCCTCGTCTCCAGGCACTCTCTGGCGAGGCCCTCGCCTCCAGGCACTCTCTGGCGAAGCCCTCCATCATCTCATGGGTTTTCCGTTCAGTTAGTTCCATACATAGTCTCTTCTGTAATCTTGTTTACTATTTGTACCTCTCTCTCTTTTCTCCACTTTTTCCTCTACCAAGGATTCAAACCTGAGCACCATGTGGTCACTAGCTCCTACTCTAGCCCATATTCAATTTCTTCTGTGCCAGATTCACTTAAGGTCAAAATCAGATCTAGTCGAGCTGGTTCGTCTCATTCCCTCACTCTTACAGCTTTGGCATGCTGGCTCAAGAAATTTTCCTATGCTGCCTCCATCAGTTTTGCTCTTCATGTTTCTGGCCCTCCAGGTATCTCTCAATTCTTCCAACATATTTCCTTTTTATTGAATTCACCTACAATCAGTATCTTTGGTTTGGTCTTGCTCTCTGCATCACTTTTTTCTAGAATTTGTATCGTAGCTCTTTTCTCATCATACTCCTACCTCGGTCTTCTGTTGTTCAGTGGGGGTTATAAACCACTGCTACTATTACCCTGGCGCCCTCAATCATTATTTCTTCTTGAAGTTATCTTTGAAATTGTCAATGTCTATCTCACCCATCTCAAAACTCCACTGATTCTCTATCAATAGTGTTATCCAGTCTCCTCCTCCTGGTCTCTCTCTTCTCACTATGATATATTCCTCTGGGAATAATGCAGTGGCTAACATTTCAGACATTCTGTGACACCTATAATATCTGGATACTTCTCTGCTACTTTGTCCTTTAGTTCACCACTTTTATTTGTGATGCCAGTTGCAATTGTGTACCACTATGATTCTCTTATTCACTTTATTCTGGGACTTATGGTATTTTAACTGACTTCTAGAGGGAGAGTTCAAATGGGGAGAGAGAGAGAGAGGGAATTATTGAAAGCAGCATGAGAGGGACAGGGGATTGGAAGTGTTATCACTAGAGCTGTTATAAAGACGAACTGGGAATGAGAGAGTGGGAATAGAAGGAACATGGAAAGCTGAATCACTAGTGTTATTTAGCTAAGGTGAGGGGGGTAGGGGGTTGCGAGGTTCTGCACTTACTTGCTGGTTTGTAGTTCTTGATTCTCAGGTTGTCCTGTGTCTTACACCTCCACCTCTGCTGCCGTGATTGCTCATCTTTGTGGATTCTTCTCCTCCCACCTCAGCTCTGCAGCTTTTTTCTGCTCGTAGGTTAATTTCTTTCGAATAAATATTCCCATACCTTTCCCACTTCTTAGGGTTTGATTTCCTCTTTGGTACCTGATTCTTTATTGCTTCTGATTGAAAGATCACTTTCACTGGGCGTCGTTGTTCTCTCTTGTATGATCTCACTCTGATAAAAGTTGTCTTCTCATTTTTTTGCTTCCCCTTCATTCTCTTTTCTTTCCTTGTTGTTCTGGTAGCCCCCCCAAAAACCATAAAAAAATTCTCCTTTTCTGCTGCGTGAGTCACAGTCCTTTGTGTTTGTTCATTTGCAACAACCTCCTTCACTGTTGTAGCATTTTTGTAATTGCCTTATCTTTGTTTCTTTGTCTGAGAGGTTCCATCCTCTTATTGTTTCCAGTTGCTCACTGTCTGACTCCCCTTTCCCAGCACTCACCTTGTTTATCTCTCATTCTCTGCACATTCGTCTCTTAGTAAAGCTATTCTCTTCCTTTGTGCCTGGTTCTCCTCTGCCTTCTCCAGAATAATTATATTATTTCTTCTATTTCCCTCTGCACTTTACATTCTTAATCTTCAGTTAAGATGTACAGAAGCTTCCATATTTCCTCTTGTATCTTCTCAGTGTTTACGTCACTTGTCCTCGGGTCACACACTCGTGTACATCCGGTTTTTCTCACCAATCTTTTAACCTTTCTCTTGTTCCACTTTTTTTAAATAAGCTAACTTTGGAAATCCTCATTCATCTAATTTAAAAACCTTGTATACCAGCAATGTTGTTCTTGAGTGAGACCTCAGATAAATATAAATTATTACTCGTATTAACCCACAACACAACTGGACAAGTTGGTCGATGTCTGCAGTTCACTGGTGATGTCTTCCAGTGGTTTCTGTACTTCAGACCTGCTGGTTAACTCACGATAAAGCAAGTAGGCACAGACCACAGCCACACACCTGGCTGATTAACCTTGATCTCTCTCTCAGTTCAGCTAGACTATGATCCAAGTCACAGGGCAACCTAGAATGTGAGCGCAGGTCAGAGTAGGCCTTAATTACTTTCCCTCTTTTAACTTTTTATATTTTAGTAGCATTTCATTTAATGTATTACTGCTCAGTCTCACTTCAATAGACCCATAAATTCCACATAAACACTTAAACTCAGTCATAAATATGACAAGCACCTTTGACAACACTCGCAGGTAGAAAACAGTTAATCTGCTCCTTAGATCATTTACTTCTCACTTCACGTACATATATAAATATATGCAAAACAACCACTGTGAAAAATAGTGAAATTCCAAGCGCTTTCGTGATTTCTCGCGCTTGGAATTTCACTATTTTTTTTTTCACATTGGTTCTTCTGCATATTGTGATATTACCTGTTTAATGTGATCTTATTGCATATATATATGTGAGAAAAAGAGAGAGAGAAAGGAAAGCGAGACAAAGGGAAAGGGGAAGAAAGCGAAACAGACAGAGACAGATGGAAAGCTAATTGCTAACCGTTCTAATGGGACGGAAAATAGGGTTAAAGTGAGACAAAGAAATGAGGGAGGGAGAAAGGTAAGGTGGGAGAGAAGGATGAAGGAAGAAAGGTAGGGTGGGAAAAAGGGAGGGAGGGAGAAAGTGAGTGAGGGAGAATTCAGAACTGTTCCTATGTAATGAATGCTCATCATTATCGATCTGATGACTGTTATGGATAGTGACTGTGGATGGTGATTGTCTTAGCTATTACTGGTGATTGTTATGGGTAGTGACTAGGGATGGTGAATGTGATAGCTATTACTAGTTATTGTCGTGGATAGTGATTGTTGTAACTATTACTGGTGATTGCTGTGGCTAGGACTGGAAATTGTTGTTGCTAGGATCATTGATTGTTTCTGAGACTGGTAAGTGTTGTGGCTAAGACTGATGATTGTTGTATCAAGATTGCCAAATAGTGATTATTTTGGCTAGGAATGGTAATGGCTGTAGCTAAGACTGGTGATCGTTGAGGCTAGAACTAGTGATTGTGGTTTGATATCTTTATATTGTTATAACCGGTGAAATTATTGGGACTAGTGATTGTTGTTACTAGTTCTGGTGATTGTTGTAGTTAGGACTGATGATTGTAGCTAGGATTGATGATTGTTGTGTCTGGGACTGGTGATTGTTGTAGCTAGGACTGGTGATCGTTATAGCTTGCTCTCTTGATTGTTGTAGCTGGGAATGGTGGTTGTTGAAGCTAAGACTGGTGATTGTTGTAGCTAGGACTAGTGACTATGACTAAATCTAGTGATTGTTACTGCTTGCTCTGGTGATTGTTTTAGCTGGGAATGGTGATTGTGACTTACTCTGGTGATTGTTGTAGCTGGGACTGGTGATTGTGGCTTACTCTTGTGATGTAGCTGGGACTGGTGATTGTGGCTTGCTCTGGTGATTGTTGTATCCAGAAATAATATAACCTAGATAAGGTCTTTTCTGCAGTGTTGTGTTGCATGCGCCAGTAAGAACCACAAACAGCCAGAACTACCTGCATCTACCACAATTTCAACCACAGTGGCATTTTTTTTAATCTATAACACTTCCTAAAGCTATCACTTTTCTAACCACAGTTTCAACCACCAACAACCACAATTTAGGCCATTTGTAACACCCACAACATCTATAACTGACCACTATATTAGGATCCTAAGTCTAAAACAACCACAACCACCGGCAAACACAATTTCAACCACAATTTCTACCACAATTTATACACCTACGTTTGCAGTTACCACTGACTACATGTGCTACGACAGATAAGATAAGATTTTGTTCTAATTTTTAACCCGGAGGTTTAGTCACCCAGGATAACCCAAGAAAATCAGTGCGTCATCGATGACTGTCTTATTTCTATCGTGGTCCTTCAGTCTTGTCACCCAGGATGCGACCCACACCAGTCTACTAACACCAAGGTGCTTATTTGCTAGGTGAAACGCGCCCAATGTTTCCATCCGGCCGGGGATCGAACCACGGACACTCAGTGTATGAGGAGAGAGCGTTGCCTACCAGGCCACGGGGACACCGTGACACAAATAACACTCCTTTATTACCACTCAACCTAGATGAATGACTATACCCTTGCCTGTGGTCACTGGGGATCACTTCTCAAGTATCCCAGAAAAACAATACAACTCCTATACAACACCCGCATCAATGGTACCACTGCTTGCAGCTACCACTACCACCACTGAGACGTACAGATGCCTACGTATAACCTAAGTATGGTGACTGTCTGTGATTATAACCTAGTTGGGACCTGAATACTCCCTCAGTGTGTCATAACAAGTGCTGGGAAGGTGACGAGGCGTTGGAGTTGCCATTAGAAATTTCCATCTGATTTAGAACTCTTACACACACAACCCGCACATATAAAAGAGAGGAGCTTACGACGACGTTTCGGCCCGACTTGGACCATTTACAAAGTCACACTAACACACAGAGACAGAGGAAGGGTATTTATAGGCAGGCAGACAGGGGAGGGTACAAGAGAGTGGGGAAATGTAGGAGTAGTGGTAGTAGTAAAGGTAGTAGTAAAGGTAGTAGAGTAGACAGTCATATGGGAAGGAGCACTGCTATGAGGCTAGCGGCCCGCAAGGGTACGAGAGGAAGAAAAGCGAAAAATGAAGGAAAATACAAGGCAAAAGAAAGAACAGAAAGAAAGGAAACCCAAGGAGAAAAAAGGAGAAGGGGAAGATAAGACAGGGAAGGAATCAGGTTAAGTCACGGGTGTTCTGAAGTTTAGAGCATTTAACAATGTAATGAGAGAGGAAAGCATCAACAGAGACAAAGCCAGGGCTAAGATTCACCCGTGACTTAACCTGATTCCTTCCCTGTCTTATCTTCCCCTTCTCCTTTTTTCTCCTTGGGTTTTCCTTTCTTTCTGTTCTTTCTTTTGCCTTGTATTTTCCTTCATTTTTCGCTTTTCTTCCCTCTCGTACCCCCCTTGCGGGCCGCTAGCCTCATAGCAGTGCTCCTTCCCATATGACTGTCTACTCTACTACCTTTACTACTACCTTTACTACTACCACTACTCCTACATTTCCCCACTCTCTTGTACCCTCCCCTGTCTGCCTGCCTATAAATACCCTTCCTCTGTCTCTGTGTGTTAGTGTGACTTTGTAAATGGTCCAAGTCGGGCCGAAACGTCGTCGTAAGCTCCTCTCTTTTATATGTGCGGGTTGTGTGTGTATTGTTCCAGTCACGGTATTGTGCCTTTTTTGTTATTTAGAACTCTTGTCTGGCTACCTCGTGAATAGTAAGGTGAGAGAGAGAATTTAACTGAGTTGAGGAGAGAAACAGCTCTTAGCTTGCAAATACACGTAGTAAATCTTAATCTACCTTTGAAATACCTTTGTGTGTGTGTGTGTGTGTGTGTGTGTGTGTGTGTGTGTGTGTGTGTGTGTGTCAGAGAGAGAGACAGACAGACAGACAGACAGAGACGAAGAGAAAAAAAAAACGAAACCAGAAAAAGACAGCACAGAGAGAGAGAGAGAGAGAGAGAGGTGAAGATATTTGTCCAGTTTCCTTCAAGAGGAAACTGGACAAATATCTTCACCAGGTGCCAGATCAACCAGGCTGTGATGGATATGTGGGGCAGCGGGCCTCCAGCAGCAACAGCCTGGTTGACCAGGCAAGCACCAGACGAGCCTGGCCCATGGCCGGGCTCAGAGAGTAGATACTCTCGAAACTCTTCAAAGGTATATCAAAGAGGTAGCGAGCTGTAGGAGGAGCAGTAGCAGCAGGAGTAAGACGATAGAAGGAAGCCGCAGGATCCTAAAACTCATCTCCGCAAGCGGCAGAATCCTTACTGCTAAGTCCAATGGATCCTTTTCATCCCTGGTATCACTTCCTTCACCCCGGAAATGTCTCTCTCTCACCGCTCTTAAGATATTCTCAAGTGTCTCTCCTCAGATCTCTTTCCTCTTCTGTAATCTCTCTCTTAGCATATCCTAAAAAAAATAGCGTCTTAAACTTTCTTTTCAGTGTCTTAAATTTTCTCTTGCGTGTCTTAAACTTTCTTTTGCGTGTCCTAAATTTATATATTGCATGTCCTAAATTTTCTGTTGCATGTCCTGATGTTTATCTTGTATGGCATTATCATTCTCTTACATGACCTAAACTTTCTGTTGCATGGAATGTGCTTTATTTTGCATGTCCTAAATATTTTCTGTGGGTCATACTTTTTCCTTTACATGTCCTGAACTTTATGTTGCGTGGCCTAATCTCTTTTTCGTATTCTAATTTGTATTTTATATCCCATATTTTATCTGGCATGTCCTAAACTTCCAGTTATATGCATGTCCTAATATTTCTATTAAATATCAATCATAAACTTTCCCTTGCATGTCTTAAACTTTCTACTGCATGCAGTAAACTTTCTGTTACATGTCCTAAAATTTCTGCTTAACGTCCAAAACTCTCTCTGGCACCTTAAGAAACGTGTCTTGTATACCTCCAAATCTTCATTATTTATTACTACGTTTCTTTCCTCGGAATCTGTCTTCAAAGTTCTAGGTGTCATCGCAGGTCAAAGAACTCGCCACACATACCTCAGAATTTATTTTGCATTTCCTAGACCTAGAATCTGTCTTGTTTGTCCCAAAACCCATTATTCGTCTTCTAAAATCTCTCTTATTTACCCCAAATCCTCTCTAGTATGCTCCCAAAAGCTCTCTACTATGCTGCCCCAGACGTTATAATTCACAGCCACTTTTAGTGGGATGAAACTTTATTTTTAGCTTTATTTTACGACATTTAGCCCACATAAAGGATAACTTTGGGTAATAAAGACCGTGGAAAACATCTAGCTAGAATGTGTGTGGCGGGGATGGTAAATTTAGAGAAGAATTTGCCTAGTTTGGGCCAGTAGGCCTGTTGCGGTATTCCTCCATTCTTCTCTTGTACATTGTAGATTTGTTTTAATTTCACTCAGCAATCTATATTCTTCTCTGTGTTATGATACAATGTGGGAGAGAGAGCCAGACTGTACAGGAAACAGACGTGTGTTGTACGTGTGAGCTACGCTGGTCTTAGTAACCAGTTAGTACTGTGTTACAATCGTTTTTTTATACATTTGATATTATTTAGATAATATAATTAGCGCTACATCTTATTAAGAAGCATTAAACAAAATAGAATATAAATTATGTGCCCAAATGGAAATAAGTCACTCTGACTTTTATGGGTTATCCTAGATTCTCTACACATGTGCTGCTATGTATGATAATGTACGTAACTGTATTTGTGTATACCTGAATAAACTTACTTACCAGCTGTCTCCCTGGCTAGGTGAGCAAGGAAAAAAAAGATAGAGATTGGAGAGACTTGGAAAAGAAAGTGATGTTCTCTCTCCTTCAGAGTTTGAGAGAGAAATAATGTAGAGGAGTTAGCTTAGGAGGTGTGATATACAGTGATCAGTTCCCTCCAGCGCATCACACAAGCCGAGATGCTCAAAGAAATTTCTGCCTTTAACATGCAGGATCGTTTTTGCGCATCTCAGCTTGTGACCAAATTTGCGAGAGTCGGCCATTTCGAAGCTTTTCTGATGCCATCTATCGGTGTAACGATGAAGTGTGTCCTGTATGTCAACAATGTATCCACCTCTCCTGCGCTCTGAACCACAGTCATCACCACACTGTTGTAAAGACAGGCAGATGGGAGGCTGTTGACGGATCCTTAAACAGTCGAAATACAACTGTTTTGCAACAGTAGCACACAGCTGGGTGACAGTTTTCGGATCGCGAGTCAGAATTTTTTTTAATCGCCTTTTATCTTTCATTTATAGTTTTTCCCGTTGCAACCTAACCTAACCTAACCCTGTGTGATAAGACATGACATACTTGTTAGTAAGACGGGTTGAAACCCTCCCTCATTCCCAGGTAAATAATTAAAGAGTGAGGCCTCGTTACCTTATCGTAACTATCTTATAACTTAGACATATTTGCCTCGTTGCCTTATTGTGACCTGTATTAATTATTTAGAGACGAAATATTTTAGCAGCTATATATACCTATCAATCAAGTGTGTATGCATTAAGAGGGTATATCATAACAGTGTATATCTTACTTACAATTGCTGTGTCGGTACTTAAGTATTCTCGATATTATTGCGCAGGTAAATTGTCAATTTTTTAACCCTCGCGAGGTCATTATATTTTAACTTTAAAAAGCCACCAGTCACCATGACTGGGATATTATGGTGATTGAACTAAAGTATAGCTTGATACTATACTCCTGACGCTAAGAAAATATACTGAAAGGTGAAGATATTAGATGCTATATTACAAATCTGATGCCTATATGCTATGCTACAAAGCTGGTACCTAGATGCTATACTACAAAGCTGGTACCTAGATGCTATGCTACAAAGCTGGTACCTAGATGCTATGCTACAAAGCTGGTACCTAGATGCTATACTACAAAGCTGGTACCTAGATGCTATGCTACAAAGCTGGTACCTAGATGCTATGCTACAAAGCTGGTACCTAGATGCTATACTACAAAGCTGGTACCTAGATGCTATGCTACAAAGCTGGTACCTAGATGCTATGCTACAAAGCTGGTACCTAGATGCTATGTTGGATGGTAGGAAGTAAAAGAGAGTGTTCGGGTTCATGGGAACATCTCTCTGTTTATGTCCTGTGTAGCAGAGGAGGTCCCATGCAACACATGACAGTATTGCTATCATAACTTTTAAGGGACAGCTATTGCAATATAAAGGGATGGGCCCTGCAATAATTAAGGGGTAACCCCTACAACGTTGAGTGGAATATCCCCTGCAATGATCCTTGCAATGTTAAACCTGAGAGCTAGTAAAAGGCAGAGAGGAAATACTTCTGCATTGTTGCAATGGAGAAGATAGAAGGAGGGAAGAGTTGGGAGGAGGGAGAGGCTGGAGGGATGGAGAGAGAAAACATAATTAGAAAGAGAGAGAATTGAAATTACTGAGTGGAAAGATGTAATAAGCAGAGACAATAAGTGTTGCAAGGAATGACAGCAAGTATTGCAAGGAATGACAACAAGTGTTGCAAGGAATGACAAGTGTTGCAAGGAATGACAAGTGTTGCAAGGAATGACAAATGTTGCAAGGAATGACAAGTGTTGCAAGGAAGGACAACAAGTGTTGCAAGGAATGACAACAAGGTTGCAAGGAATGACAAGTGTGGTAAGGAATGACAAGCGTAGCAAGGAACGACAACAAGTGTTGCAATGAATGACAACAAGTGTTGCAAGGAACGACAACAAGTGTTGCAAGGAACGACAACAAGTGTTGCAAGGAACGACAACAAGTGTTACAAGGAATGACAAGTGTGACAAGGAATGACAACAAGCGTAGCAAGGAACGACAACAAGTGTTGCAAGGAACGACAAGTGTTGCAAGGAACGACAACAAGTGTTGCAAGGAATGACAAGTGTGGCAAGGAATGACAACAAGCGTAGCAAGGAACGACAAGTGTTGCAAGGAATGACAAGTGTTGCAAGGAATGACAGCAAGTGTTACAATGAATGACAACAAGTGTGTCAAGGAGAGACAAGTGTGTCAAGGAGAGACAAGTGTGTCAAGGAGAGACAAGTGTGTCAAGGAGAGACAAATGTGTCAAGAAGAGACAAGTGTGTCAAGGAGAGACAAATGTGTCAAGGAGAGACAAGTGTGTCAGGAGACAAGTGTGTCAAGAGAGACAAGTGTGTCAAGGAGAGACAAGTGTGTCAAGGAGAGACAAGTGTGTCAAGGAGAGACAAGTGTGTCAAGGAGAGACAAGTGTGTCAAGGAGAGACAAGTGTGTCAAGGAGAGACAAGTGTGTCAAGGAGAGACAAGTGTGTCAAGGAGAGACAAGTGTGTCAAGGAGAGACAAATGTGTCAAGGAGAGACAAGTGTGTCAAGGAGAGACAAGTGTGTCAAGGAGAGACAAGTGTGTCAAGGAGAGACAAGTGTGTCAAGGAGAGACAAGTGTGTCAAGGAGAGACAAGTGTGTCAAGGAGAGACAAATGTGTCAAGGAGAGACAAGTGTGTCAAGGAGAGACAAGTGTGTCAAGGAGAACAAGTGTGTCAAGGAGAGACAAATGTGTCAAGGAGAGACAAGTGTGTCAAGGAGAGACAAGTGTGTCAAGGAGAGACAAGTGTGTCAAGGAGAGACAAGTGTGTCAAGGAGTGTATAATATCGCAGTTAAGGAAGATTTTTAAGGTTATTACAACCTCACGGCAAAAATAAACATCGTGTAGCCCACAGCTGGTCGTTTCTCGCGTCTCCTCTCCTAATACCCGAGAACTTTTTTTTAGTTGTCGTCCCCGCATTAGTTGGGGCCCCGCATTAGTTGCGGCCCCGCATTAGTTGCGGCCCCGCATTAGTTGGGGCGCGCTGAGCCGCAGCGGCAAGTACAGGAGAAGATTCTCTGGTGAGAGGATCAAGGATGTGAGGGATAAATTTGCAGAGTTAACGAAAAATACGCCAGACAATAAAAAAATAATTATCATTCGTGTTATTACTAATGATTGGAAGCTGAGTAGATTAGAAGAGAGAGACTTAACAGATGCAAAGCTTTTATTAAAAGATTTAAGGAGAACAAGAGTACAAATAAGAGAGTTACAGCCGAGCAGTGATGCAAATGACTACACACTCAGTAAAGCCAAGGAATGATGTAGACGACTACACAGTAAAGCCAAGGAATGATGTAGACGACTACACAGTTAAACCAAGGACAGTTAAATCAAGGACTTAAGTATGTAACCAACATGGACGATGACCCAGACTAAGTAGAACTGTGAGACGACTCTCATACTGGGAGAAGCTTTTTTAAGCAAGACCGTCTTCAGTTGAATGACGGGTAACAAGATTAGGATAAATCTTGCAGGAAGGGTTGCACGGCAGAGAGGACGCGGGAGGGGAAGGGTTGCATGGCAAAGAGGACGCGGGAGGGGAAGGGCTGCACGGCAGAGAGAACGTGGGAGGGGAAAGGCTGCACGGCAGAGAGGACGTGGGAGGGGAAAGGCTGCACGGCAGAGAGGACGCGGGAGGGGAAGGGCTGCACGGCAGAGAGACGTGGGAGGGGAAAGGATGCACGGCAGAGAGGACGTGGGAGGGGAAAGGCTGCACGGCAGAGAGGACGTGGGAGGGGAAAGGGTGCACGGCAGAGAGGATGCGGGAGGGGAAGGGGTGCACGGCAGAGAGGACGTGGGAGGGGAAAGGCTGCACGGCAGAGAGGACGTGGGAGGGGAAGGGGTGCACGGCAGAGAGGATGCGGGAGGGGAAAGGCTGAACGGCAGAGAGGACGTGGGAGGGGAAAGGCTGCACGGCAGAGAGGACGTGGGAGGGGAAAGGCTGCACGGCAGAGAGGACGTGGGAGGGGAAAGGCTGCACGGCAGAGAGGACGTGGAAGGGGAAAGGCTGCACGGCAGAGAGGACGTGGGAGGAAGGACTGCACAGGCAAGAGAGGACGTGGGAGGGGAAGGGCTGCACGGCAGAGAGGACGTGGGAGGGGAAGGGCTGCACGGCAGAGAGGACGTGGGAGGGGAAGGGCTGCACGGCAGAGAGGACGTGGGAGGGGAAAGGCTGCACGGCAGAGAGGACGTGGGAGGGGAAAGGCTGCACGGCAGAGAGGACGTGGGAGGGGAAAGGCTGCACGGCAGAGAGGACGTGGGAGGGGAAAGGCTGCACGGCAGAGAGGACGTGGGAGGAAAGGCTGCACGGCAGAGAGGACGTAGAGAGGAAGGAGAGAAGGCTGCACGGCAGAAGGACGTGGGAGGAAAGGCTGCACGGCAGAAAGGACGTGGAGGAAAGGCTGCACAGCAGAAGGACGTGGGAGGAAAGGCTGCACGGCAGAGAGGACGTGGAGGAAAGGCTGCACGGCAAGAAGGACGTGGGAGGAAAGGCTGCACGGCAGAGAGGACGTGGAGAGGAAAGGCTGCACGGCAGAGAGGACGTGGGAGGAAAGGCTGCACGGCAGAGAGGACGTGGAGGGAAGGCTGCACGGCAGAGAGGACGTGGAGGGAAAGGCTGCACGGCAGAGAGGACGTGGGAGGAAAGCTGCACGGCAGAGAGGACGTGGAGGAAAGGCTGCACGGCAGAGAGGACGTGGGAGGAAAGGCTGCACGGCAGAAGGACGTGGGAGGAAGGCTGCAAGCAGGAAGAAAGGACGGGAGGAGGAAGGGTGCACGGCAGAAGGACGTGGATGGAAGGGCTGCACGGCAGAGAAGGACGAGGGAGGGGAAAGGTGCACGGCAGAAGGACGTGGGAGGAAAGGCTGCACGGCAGAAGGACGTGGAGTGGAAGGGCTGCACGGCAGAGAAGGACGTGGAGGAAAGGATGCACGGCAGAGAAGGACGGGGAGGAAGGGCTGCACGGCAGAGAGGACGTGGGAGGAAAGGCTGCACGGCAGAGAGGACGTGGGAGGGAAAGGCTGCACGCAGAAAGGACGGGAGAGGAGGAAGGAGGGGTGCACGCAGAGAGGACGTGGAGGAAGGCTGCACGGCAGAGAGGACGTGGGAGGAAAGGTGCACGGCAGAGAGGACGTGGGAGGGGAAAGGCTGCACGGCAGAAAGGACGCGGGAGGGGAAGGCGTGCACGGCAGAGAGGACGTGGGATTGGAAGGGCTGCACGGCAGAGAGGACGTGGGAGGAAGGACTGCACGCAGAGAGGACGTGGGAGGAAAGGCTGCACGGCAGAGAGGACGTGGGAGGAAAGCTGCACGGCAGAGAGGACGTGGGAGGAAGAGGCTGCACGGCAGAGAGGACGTGGGAGGAAAGGCTGCACGGCAGAGAGGACGGGGAGGAAGGACTGCACATCAGAGAGGACGTGGGAGGAAAGGCTGCACGGCAAAGAGGACGTGGGAGGAAAGGCTGCACGGCAGAGAGGACGTGGGAGGGAAGGCTGCACGCAGAGAGGACGTGGGAGGAAGGGCTGCACGGCAGAGAGGACGTGGGAGGGGAAAGGCTGCACGGCAGAGAGGACGTGGGAGGAAAGGCTGCACGGCAGAGAGGACGTGGGAGGAAAGCTGCACGCAGAGAGGACGTGGAGGAAAGGCTGCACGGCAGAAAGGACGCGGGAGGAAGGCTGCACGGCAGAGAGGACGTGGGAGGGGAAAGGCTGCACGGCAGAGAGGACGTGGGAGGAAGGCTGCACGGCAGAGAGGACGTGGGAGGAAAGGCTGCACGGCAGAAAGGACGGAGGGAAGGCTGCACGGCAGAGAGGACGTGGGAGGAAGGGGTGCACGGCAGAGAGGACGTGGAGGAAGGGGTGCACGGTAGAGAGGACGTGGGAGGGAAAGGGGTGCACGGTAGAGAGGGCGTGGGAGGGGAAGGGGTGCAGGAAACAGCTGGTCGCTACACGTCAGATAACCAGTGATACAAATGAGTTAAACTAATTAACTCAGCTGACTGAAATAAAAGTTTCACACAAATGCTCACTGAATATTTAAAAAAAAAAAAAAAAAACGGGACATATCCGCATACGCATATTCGGAAAATTCAGATATCAACCTCGTGAGACAGCAGAATGCAGTTCAGTATGATGTTAGAGTGAATCTAAAGAGCATGTTTATGATAACAGTGAAGGTCCACTTTCCAAAACATGCATTTACAGTGACAACCTTTAAACTGTGACTTAATCAAGATTGTTACATGTGATTCTTGTTCCTTGCAAATGTTCAGACAAGTAAATTTTGATTTGACTAAAAACAAAAAAACGACCAGATAGAAGAAATAACGTCAACTGGTTACAGTAGTTTTAATAAAGAATGCGTTTATAAGAAGACGTGTTGACGTAACTTGTAACAATAAACTGCATGAGTGGGATGTAGTGGGATATGACTGTGATGTAGTGGGATATGACTGTGATGTAGTGGGATATGACTGTGATGTAGTGGGATATGACTGTGATGTAGTGGGATATGACTGTGATGTAGTGGGATATGACTGTGATGTAGTGGGATATGACTGTGATGTAGTGGGATATGACTGTGATGTAGTGGGATATGACTGTGATGTAGTGGATATGACTGTGTGTAGTGGATATGACTGTGATATGATGACTGTGATGTAGGATATGACTGTGATGTAGTGGATATGACTGTGATGTGTGGATATGACTGTGATGTAGTGGATATGACTGTGATGTTGTGGATATGACTGTGATGTAGTGGATATGACTGTGATGTAGTGGGATATGACTGTGATGTAGTGGGATATGACTGTGATGTTGTGGGATATGACTGTGATGTAGTGGGATATGACTGTGATGTAGTGGGATATGACTGTGATGTAGTGGGATATGACTGTGATGTTGTGGGATATGACTGTGATGTAGTGGGATATGACTGTGATGTAGTGGGATATGACTGTGATGTAGTGGGATATGACTGTGATGTTGTGGATATGACTGTGATGTAGTGGATATGACTGTGATGTAGTGGGATATGACTGTGATGTAGTGGATATGACTGTGATGTAGTGGATATGACTGTGATGTAGTGGATATGACTGTGATGTAGTGGATATGACTGTGATGTAGTGGATATGACTGTGATGTAGTGGATATGACTGTGATGTTGTGGGATATGACTGTGATGTAGTGGATATGACTGTGATGTAGTGGATATGACTGTGATGTAGTGGATATGACTGTGATGTTGTGGGATATGACTGTGATGTAGTGGATATGACTGTGATGTAGTGGATATGACTGTGATGTAGTGGATATGACTGTGATATAGTGGGATATGACTGTGATGTTGTAGGATATGACTGTGATGTAGTGGATATGACTGTGATGTAGTGGGATATGACTGTGATGTAGTGGGATATGACTGTGATGTAGTGGGATATGACTGTGATGTAGTGGGATATGACTCTGTGATGTAGTGGGATATGACTCAGTGATGTAGTGGGATATGACTCTGTGATGTAGTGGGATATGACTCTGTGATGTAATGGGATATGACTGTGATATAGTGGGATATGACTGTGATGTAGTGGGATATGACTGTGATGTAGTGGGATATGACTGTGATGTAGTGGGATATGACTGTGATGTAGTGGGATGTGACTGTAATGTAGTGAGATATGACTGTGATGTAGTGGGATATGACTCTGTGATGTAGTGAGATATGACTCTGTGATGTAGTGGGATATGACTGTGATGTAGTGAGATATGACTCTGTGATATAGTGGGATATGACTGTGATGTAGTGGGATATGACTCTGTGATGTAGTGGGATATGACTCAGTGATGTAGTGTGATATGACTCTGTGATGTAGTGGGATATGACTCTGTGATGTAGTGGGATATGACTCTGTGATGTAGTGGGATATGACTCTGTGATGTAGTGAGATATGACTCTGTGATGTAGTGGAATATGACTCTGTGATGTAGTGGGATATGACTCTGTGATGTAGTGGGATATGACTCAGTGATGTAGTGTGATATGACTCTGTGATGTAGTGAGATATGACTCTGTGATGTAGTGGAATATGACTCTGTGATGTAGTGGGATATGACTCTGTGATGTAGTGGGATATGACTCTGTGATGTAGTGGGATATGACTCTGTGATGTAGTGAGATATGACTCTGTGATGTAGTGGGATATGACTCTGTGATGTAGTGAGATATGACTCTGTGATGTAGTGGAATATGACTCTGTGATGTAGTGGAATATGACTCTGTGATGTAGTGGGATATGACTCTCTGTGCTTTGCACCTCAATATATACTTATACCCTCTGTGTCGCTGTATTGTTTGTAACAGCTTGACAAAGCTCCTGGAGAGCCAAACGTTGCCACAATACAAATGTCGCAGTAGTTGCACTTGTATTCTTTTACCTAACAATAAAACATTATATTTGGGGTAGTATTTCTTCCCCCTCCCTCAAACAAAGCCAGGAAGATGATCCTCATCTGAATGTCGCAATTAAGTAAGAGACGATATCAGTAAGTTAAATGAGGCAAATATAATACGGAACACTCTCAGAGACCAGGAAACAACACTCATCGTTCTGCTGAAAACAAACGCAGACTTTGAGATCCAAAATAACACTACGATGATTCCCAGTTAGAAAGCAGCTGTGATTAAAATGCGTCAAGAAATCATTAAAATTATCTGCGTCGAAGTATTTAATACAGATAATATACAGGAAACATGGAACAGATTTTAAAAAAAAATTGAATATTAAGTTGGGTAACTTAATAGGAAAGATAAAACGTGGGAAAAAAATGACAGAAGCGAGGCTGGATAAGCAGACAACTACTCAAAATCATAAGCAAAAAGTGTAATGAAATAAATTTAGACTGACTATGCTATATATACAGTTACAAAGAGAAAGCAATTAAAAAATCTGAATTTTTAAGAATGAGTTTCCGATGAACTACACAAAACGTCAAAGGTAATTCAAAAGAATTATTCATATACGTCAAGATAAAAAAAAAAATGTAAAGGCAATGATAGGACTTTTAACTAGTGGTAACGAGAGAATAACGTCTGTGCTGGACAGCCGTCGGGGCTCGATTTACAGGTGAACATAAAACCAATGTTCATTAGTCGTATTTTTTTTCAGGTCTTAACACTGACAGACTAAATATTGACAAATTTAGGAGCACTGGTATAATAAAATACTTTGGATAATCTGTATATTCACGGACAGAATGAACTACCTGACAGAGCTATAAAAGAATGAAGATATCAAATCTATTATCTACTTAAAATTAGGAAATTTTCCCCGACATTTAAAATGAAAACGAGACCCGTGTCCTCAACTATCATTCCAACAGACTCGATGATTTTCTGGAAGATAATACCTTAACTGGAAGTCAACAAGATAGTGCCTTGGACTAACTTAATTTTTTTTAGTTATAAAAATATCTGGGATAACAAAGTCCCACCTGATGTAATACACACTGATGTATAAAATGAGACGTTGACAAGGCACCCCATTCAAGGTTACTGGTCAAAACAAAAGCACATGGTAAAAGAGACGAACTTTGTCTGGATAAGTGGCTGGCTCACAGGAAACACTGAGCGGTACTCAACGGAGAGGTGTCTGAGTGATAGTTTGGTTCTAGGCTCAGTTCTCTTGACAGCATACATAAATGATCTCGAGGTAGGTCTAATATCGAAAATAACAGACTGCATGTTTTGTCAAATTGATAAAGAATGCAGCGTTCAGAGAAAATTGAATGTACACAGTGTCCCAGACAGGACCACACTGTGGTGAAAGACGAGTTTCAGTATAAACAAATGCAAAGTAATGTACTTTGGATATAATCTCAAACATGAATACAGAATGTTTGGTAAAAATCTAATTTAAACACTAAAAGAAAAAACTTCGGAGTAATCATAAGCAACGTCCTCAAAATTACCAAACAAACAGCAAAGCTAAAACAATGCCAGAGTTCAAAACCACAAACTTCCAGCACAAAACACCAGACACGATGCTGATTCTACAATGCACTATTTTTCAGACCACATCTAAAACATGCCGTCCAGTTTCAATCAACAAATAATATAAAAGATGAAGATGTATTGGAAAGGTACAGAGAAGAACTAGCAAACTAGTACCATCACTCAAAACCTTTACGAAGAAAGACTCAAAGTACTCGGCTTTTTCTGTCTTAGGATACACACTACAAGATCTTATTCAAACCTTTAAGATATTAAATGGCTTTGACATATTCAGTCACGAGGAACTATTTGAAGCGCATAATAAGTCCATAACTTGAAACACTGGAATGAAATTACGAGGCGGAAAATGCAAAACGAAGTAGGCAAAGTTTATTTTGCAAACACTATATAGCTGAATCGAGTAATATACCAGCTCAAGTTTTAAACACAAAGACAATACAGTGATACAAGAACCAGCTGGAGAAGCATTTTGCAGGTGTGGGATTCAGCTGGTTACTATGGTGGAACACCTGAAGCCAATATATTCCAGATGTCTGCTTAACAACTACATCATAACGATCAGTTGACAACGAGGCAGCCTAGTGTGACACTAAGAACATAAGAACATAAGAATGGAGGAACACTGCAGAAGGCCTACTGGCCCATACAAGGCAAGTCCTTATCAAAACCACCACTACCTAAGAATTTATTCCCGTACTCACGACACCAATCAAACCCAGCCCCTCCCACTCATATATTTCTCCAATCTCTTTTTAAAGCCACCCAAGGGCCTAGCCTCTATCACAGTACTCGGAAGATTGTTCCACGCATCTACAACTCTGTTCGAAAACCAGTACTTGCCTATGTCTCCCCTCATTCTTCGTCTTACAAGTGAATGTAATTTAAGGGTCTTCAATCTTTCTTCATACGGAAGATTTCTAATGCTATGAATTAACTTTGTCATTCGTCGCTGAATGTTTTCTAACGAATTTATACCCATTCTGTAAAATGGAGACCGGAACTGAGCTGTGTAATCTAGGTGAGGCCTTACTAATGATGTATAAAGCTGTAATATAACCGCTGGACTTCTGTTGCTTACACTTCTTGATATAAATCCCAGTAATCTATTTACTTTATTTCTTACAGTTAGGCATTGCTGACTTGGTTTAAGGTTGCTGCTTACCATAACCCCCAAATCCTTTTCGCATTCTGTACGGCTGAGTTCAACATTATTAAGCTGGTATGTGCTAGGGTTATGAACATTCCCGAGCTTTAGAACTTTGCATTTATCTACATTGAACTGCATCTGCCATTTTTCTGACCAGGAATTGAGTTTGTCTAAATCCTCCTGAAGTTCCCTGACATCTACGTCTGAATCGATTATCCTACCTATCTTCGTGTCATCAGCGAATTTGCTCATATCACTAGTAATTCCCTCGTCAAGGTCATTTATATATATTATAAACAACAACGGGCTCAAAACCGATCCGTGTGGAACGCCACTTGTTACAGATCCCCACTCAGATTTAACCCCATTAATGCACACCCTCTGCTTCCTATTGGTGAGTGTTTGTGTTTGTGTTAGTCACAGCAGAACTGGTGTCAAGCAGATGTAGAATCACTGTTACACACGGCTGAGTGGCATAACAAGAGTAGTTAAGATAGGAAGTGTAAATTAAGCAGAGGAAGTTGTAGCCCTTCCCTTCCATCTCACCTATAAATCTCTTTATCTTTTTCTTCAGTATGGTATGGAGGGTGAAGAGAGAGAGAGAGAACCGCCTGTTTTTCTTCTTGGCTCGCACACTTAGATGTGTGATAACAAAAAAGGCACAATACCGTGACTGGAACAATACACACACAACCCGCACATTTTATATGTGCGGGTTGTGTGTGTATTAGATGTGTGATATTTATTAATCTGTGTGCCCTTCCAAGTCCTCTGTTATCTGTCTTTACCATGTACACAACAGCCATCTTGTCCAGCCGCGTTGGCTGAGCCATAACTCGTCGCTAGCGGCGGTCAGCCAGTGCTATATTTGTTAATAGAGAGGAGAGTTGAGGTGGGCGCTCAGAGCTCCGGCCACCACTCGCGAGTATAACTCGGCCTCAGTATTTGTGTTCCCGATGTTTGACTCACTTTATGGCGTCCTCATACGTTAAAAAGTATATTTTACGGCTTTCATTTTGGAGACGCAGTGCGCCGCGCACCAGGCAACTTTATTGTGCTCTAATATACATGGATTTTATTATGCTCTAATATACACGTGTTTTTATTACCCCCGGAACCTCAGACTGTAGTGAAGCATCGCTGAGCCTGAGTGAAAATCTTTTAATGTTGAACTTTCATTAAAATAATTTTCCCATGGTGACCCTCAATGAGGAGGGAACCCTGATGCTGGTAAAGGGCTCTTGATCCAAAGAATTAGAGCTTTCCCTCCTCTTCAGTGGACAAAACTTCATTACCTTCCATTCCACACCTGATATATGAAACTTAAATTTACTGATAATAATAATAATAATTTTGGGAGATACTACTCACCTTTGGGTCACACTCTCCTGGATCAAACACATCCTTCGAAGACTCAGAAATACTCATTAACAGAAGATTTATATTTCCATTGAGAACTCTCACTGATCTCTCAGTTATCTATTAAACTAACTGAAGTAATCTTACAACGAAAAACCAATTTAATAAGGAATCGAAATAATTATTTTCGGCGGAAGTGTATTAAGCGATGGAGAATTTGCAATTAACTCTGAACTGAATGACCTATTATTCACGTTGTAATTATTACAACTTAGCAGAGGTCAATACGATTCACTCATTGTACAGGAGGCATGTCATGACCTACACATGTCATGACCTACACATGTCATAACCTATACATGTCATGACCTACACATGTCATAACCTACACATGTCATAACCTACACATGTCATGACCTACACATGTCATAACCTACACATGTCATAACCTACACATGTCATGACCTACACGGGTTCAATTCCCGGCGGGGCCGAAACATTTCGAAGTGTTTCCTTACACACACACACACGTATATACAACAGGCCTAGTGTCTAATCGACATGTGCCTAGAACAAAATGGTAACTAACTAACATGGCATTACCTACACCTGTCATGACCTACACATGGCATGACCTACACATGTCATGACCTACACATGTCATAACCTACACATGGCATAACCTACACGTGTCATAACCTACACATGTCATGACTTACACAACCCTGGGTCGTTCCTACACACTTGCAATATAAATGAGACATTTCGTAAAGCACCAGACCATCCTCTTAACTCCAGCGACCATCTCATGAAGTCGTGTACGATTTGCAGAAAACTTTTCTTAGGTTAGGTTGTCCTCTGTCCATACCATAAAAGACGACCAGTTATGACACACCACAACTGAAAAGTGTAAATATAAGATAATATGTGTCATCATAATGCTCTTATATCATCAGAGATTACCGTTCTTATGACATGAGTGTTTGCAAAAATTATTAAAGATAAATTACTATGAATCACTGTATCTCCCCCCCCCCAAATACGCAGACACAAAAAATATACATAATTCATAAAGAAAACCATGTGTTTTTAATACCTCATATCAAGTAACAAAAATTTCTACGCAACAGTGACATGACTTCTGTTATTAAGAGTAGTGGTTGAATACATAGCGTATATAATTGAGCTGTGTACTGCCACCTGCTTGCTTGTGGCACTGCGCAGTACGGAGTGCCTCTCATCTGCTGTTATCGACGCGATGACTGTATCTTCAGCAGGGAACTCTTCCATAACTGGTAGGAAGCGATAATAATTCTTATCTGATGGTACGTCAGAAATATTCCGTAGGAATGACCTCGATCTCTGGAGATGTCTGGAGCATTGATGCGCACTTGTTCATTACTGTGCATCATGGGTCGTACTGATGCGCACTTGTTCATTACTGTGCATCATGGGTCGTACTGATGCGCACTTGTTCATTACTGTGCATCATGGGTCGTACTGATGCGCACTTGTTCATTACTGTGCATCATGGGTCGTACTGATGCGCACTTGTTCATTACTGTGCATCATGGGTCGTACTGATGCGCACTTGCTCATTACTGTGCATCATGGGTCGTACTGATGCGCACTTGTTCATTACTGTGCATCATGGGTCGTACTGATGCGCATGTGTTCATCCCTGTGCATCATGGGTCGTACTGATGCGCACTTGTTCATTACTGTGCATCATGGGTCGTACTGATGCGCACTTGCTCATTACTGTGCATCATGGGTCGTACTGATGCGCACTTGCTCATTACTGTGCATCATGGGTCGTACTGATGCGCACTTGTTCATTACTGTGCATCATGGGTCGTACTGATGCGCACTTGTTCATTACTGTGCATCATGGGTCGTACTGATGCGCACTTGCTCATTACTGTGCATCATGGGTCGTACTTATGCGCACTTGTTCATTACTGTGCATCATGGGTCGTACTGATGCGCACTTGTTCATCCCTGTGCATCATGGGTCGTACTGATGCGCACTTGTTCATCCCTGTGCATCATGGGTCGTACTGATGCGCACTTGTTCATCCCTGTGCATTATGGGTCGTACTGATGCGCACTTGTTCATCCCTGTGCATCATGGGTCGTACTGATGCGCACTTTATCCCTGTGCATCATGGGTCGTACTGATGAGCACTTGTTCATCCCTGTGCATCATGGGTCGTACTGATGCGCACTTGTTCATCCCTGTGCATCATGGGTCGTACTGATGAGCACTTGTTCATCCCTGTGCATCATTGGTCGTACTGATGCGCACTTGTTCATCCCTGTGCATCATGGGTCGTACTGATGCGCACTTGTTCATCCCTGTGCATCATGGGTCGTACTGATGCGCACTTGTTCATCCCTGTGCATCATGGGTCGTACTGATGCGCACTTTGTCATCCATGTGCATCATGGGTCGTACTGATGGGCCCTTGTTCATCCCTGTGCATCATGGGTCGTACTGATGCGCACTTGTTCATCCCTGTGCATCATGGGTCGTACTGATGCGCACTTGTTCATCCCTGTGCATCATGGGTCGTACTGATGCGCACTTGTTCATCCCTGTGCATTATGGGTCGTACTGATGCGCACTTGTTCATCCCTGTGCATCATGGGTCGTACTGATGCGCACTTTATCTCTGTGCATCATGGGTCGTACTGATGAGCACTTGTTCATCCCTGTGCATCATGGGTCGTACTGATGCGCACTTGTTCATCCCTGTGCATCATGGGTCGTACTGATGAGCACTTGTTCATCCCTGTGCATCATGGGTCGTACTGATGCGCACTTGTTCATCCCTGTGCATCATGGGTCGTACTGATGCGCACTTTTTCATCCATGTGCATCATGGGTCGTACTGATGGGCCCTTGTTCATCCCTGTGCATCATGGGTCGTACTGATGCGCACTTGTTCATCCCTGTGCATCATGGGTCGTACTGATGCGCACTTGTTCAACACTATTCATTATGAGTCAAACTCTCTTTAATTTCCCCTTATGTTGCGGTATACACACTTATGTACACTCTACACACTGGTGTACACTGTACACGCAGGTGTACACTGTACACACTGGTGTACACTGTACACGCAGGTGTACACTGTACACACTGGTGTATACTGTACACGTTGGTGTACACTGTACACACTGGTGTACACTATACACGTTGGTGTACACTGTACACACTGGTGTACACTATATACGCTGGTGTACACTGTACACACTGGTGTACACCATATACGCTGGTGTACACTGTACATTGATATATTTTAACAAACATTTCCCTAGAATATTCATCAGAGTTTTAGAGCAAAGTGTTCACTTCTAATGAATATTGAATAACACAACAAATCTTTCACTAACAGTGCAGGTGTGGGATGTGTTTAGTATTGTTACAGTGCAGGTGTGGGATGTGTTTAGTATTGTTACAGTGCAGGTGTGGGATGTGTTTAGTATTGTTACAGTGCAGGTGTGGGATGTGTTTAGTAATGTTACAGTGCAGGTGTGGGATGTGTTTAGTTATGTTACAGTGCAGGTGTGGGATGTGTTTAGTTATGTTACAGTGCAGGTGTGGGATGTGTTTAGTAATGTTACAGTGCAGGTGTGGGATGTGTTTAGTAATGTTACAGTGCAGGTGTGGGATGTGTTTAGTATTGTTACAGTGCAGGTGTGGGATGTGTTTAGTATTGTTACAGTGCAGGTGTGGGATGTGTTTAGTATTGTTACAGTGCAGGTGTGGGATGTGTTTAGTAATGTTACAGTGCAGGTGTGGGATGTGTTTAGTTATGTTACAGTGCAGGTGTGGGATGTGTTTAGTTATGTTACAGTGCAGGTGTGGGATGTGTTTAGTAATGTTACAGTGCAGGTGTGGGATGTGTTTAGTAATGTTACAGTGCAGGTGTGGATGTGTTTAGTAATGTTACAGTGCAGGTGTGGGATGTGTTTAGTATTGTTACAGTGCAGGTGTGGGATGTGTTTAGTATTGTTACAGTGCAGGTGTGGGATGTGTTTAGTAATGTTACAGTGCAGGTGTGGGATGTGTTTAGTTATGTTACAGTGCAGGTGTGGGATGTGTTTAGTTATGTTACAGTGCAGGTGTGGGATGTGTTTAGTAATGTTACAGTGCAGGTGTGGGATGTGTTTAGTATTGTTACAGTGCAGGTGTGGGATGTGTTTAGTATTGTTACAGTGCAGGTGTGGGATGTGTTTAGTATTGTTACAGTGCAGGTGTGGGATGTGTTTAGTAATGTTACAGTGCAGGTGTGGGATGTGTTTAGTAATGTTACAGTGCAGGTGTGGGATGTGTTTAGTAATGTTACAGTGCAGGTGTGGGATGTGTTTAGTAATGTTACAGTGCAGGTGTGGGATGTGTTTAGTATTGTTACAGTGCAGGTGTGGAATGTGTTTAGGTATGTTACAGTGCAGGTGTGGGATGTGTTTAGTATTGTTACAGTGCAGGTGTGGAATGTGTTTAGTTATGTTACAGTGCAGGTGTGGAATGTGTTTAGTTATGTTACAGTGCAGGTGAGGGATGTGTTTAGTATTGTTACAGTGCAGGTGTGGGATGTGTTTAGTAATGTTACAGTGCAGGTGTGGGATGTATTTAGTAATGTTACAGTGCAGGTGTAGGATGTGTTTAGTAATGTTACAGTGCAGGTGTGGGATGTGTTTAGTAATGTTACAGTGCAGGTGTGGGATGTGTTTAGTTATGTTACAGTGGAGGTGTGGGATGTATTTAGTTATGTTACAGTGCAGATGTGGGATGTGTTTAGTTATGTTACAGTGCAGGTGTGGGATGTATTTAGTTATGTTACAGTGCAGATGTGGGATGTGTTTAGTAATGTTATAGTGCAGGTGTGGGATGTGTTTAGTAATGTTACAGTGCAGGTGTTGGATGTGTTTAGTAATGTTACAGTGCAGGTGTGGGATGTGTTTAGTAATGTTACAGTGCAGGTGTAGACTATGTGTAATGTATATTGGTGTTATGTTAATATGAACAATGAAATGTTTGTACAAGATGTTCTTAACACACCAGTTGTCTCTCCATCTGAGGTAGGATGACCTGAAAAAAAAGAAAACACTTTCGCCATCGCTCTATCATTGTCTTGCTGGAGGCTTGCCGACATTAGAGCTCAGATGCCCCTACAGACTTCCGTATCTCCACCCTTCCTTCAGAGTGCAGGCACTGTATACCACCTCCAGGACTCGAGTCCGGCTAAGCGGTTTCCCTGAATCAATGAGAACATCATGAGGATTGCTTTTCTCCTGTAGCTATAAATACGTCATTTTACACACACACACACAGTGATGTATTGGAGGCAGGACCCCTGCAACCACAACTAGGTGAGTAAACACACACACACACACACACACACACACACACACACACACACCCGATGGTATGGTGGCCAGCGCTCTTGCTTCACGCACGGAGGGCCCGGGTTCAATTCCCGGCGGGGCCGAAACATTTCGAAGTGTTTCGTTACACACACACACACACACACACACACACACACACACACACACACACACATACATACATACACCAGGCCTAGTGTCTAATCGACATGTGCCTAGGACAAAAAGGTAACTAACACACACACACAAAAGCGGGATCCATGGATCGCTGTAAGAAGAGGTACGATAAGGCTCTTGAAGCAGGGAGAAAGTGGATCTAGTAGCTGCCGGTGAAGAAGCGGGTCCAGGAGCTATGAATCGACCAACTGTGACGATATGTAGATGCGTACACACACAAAGCGATAGCTATAACCCTGATGGTCATCGAGCGACGGTCAACAAATTTCACGCCCAAGTGCCTTAACTGCCACCCATTGCCGATTACTGTGACGACTTTTGTTATCATTAACCAGACAAAGTGACTAGCTTGAAGCACCACAACCAGAGGTCACCACCAGAGATCACCACTAGTGGTCACCACAGTGTAACAGTGTAAGCCTGAACACCACAACCAGAGGTCACCACCAAAGGTCACCACTAGAGGCCACCACCTGAGGTCACCACCTGAGGTCACCGCAATGCAACACAGTTTATTGGTGTTTTGTTCGTCAGGAACCAGGACAAACTCTCCTGACATTCAGACTTACATTCAGGATCTGTTCTGGTAAACATAAGATTGATAAAATTTACCACAATTTAAGGGCAATCGTATAGTACTTCACGATGCGCTAAACTAGCCTGGGTCATCCTTCTTAAGGATTCGTGGAGGCTCGGTACTCCGACCGGTAACTGCTGCCCGGTCTGTGACCAGTCACATCGAAACACACACAACTCATCTGTTTTACCATCTCCACCTGGGTTTACTTTTCAGAACATATGTGTTATTGTGTAAACCTGAATAATCTCTTCTACCACCGTGACATTAAGCTTGATGCTGCAACTTCTACCACCGTGACATTAAGCTTGATGCTGCAACTTCTACCACCGTGACAGTAAGCTTGATGCTGCAACTTCTACCACCGTGACATTAAGCTTGATGCTGCAACTTCTACCACCGTGACAGTAAGCTTGATGCTGCAACTTCTACCACCGTGACAGTAAGCTTGATGCTGCAACTTCTACCACCGTGACAGTAAGCTTGATGCTGCAACTTCTACCACCGTGACAGTAAGCTTGATGCTGCAACTTCTACCACCGTGACATTAAGCTTGATGCTGCAACTTCTACCACTGTGACAGTAAGCTTGATGCTGCAACTCTACCACCGTGACATTAAGCTTGATGCTGCAACTTCTACCACCGTGACAGTAAGCTTGATGCTGCAACTTTACCACCGTGACAGTAAGCTTGATGCTGCAACTTCTACCACCGTGACAGTAAGCTTGATGCTGCAACTCTACCACCGTGACATTAAGCTTGATGCTGCAACTTCTACCACCGTGACAGTAAGCTTGATGCTGCAACTTCTACCACCGTGACAGTAAGCTTGATGCTGCAACTTCTACCACCGTGACATTAAGCTTGATGCTGCAACTTCTACCACCGTGACATTAAGCTTGATGCTGCAACTTCTACCACCGTGACATTAAGCTGATGCTGCAACTTCTACCACCGTGACAGTAAGCTTGATGCTGCAATTTCTACCACCGTGACAGTAAGCTTGATGCTGCAACTTCTACCACCGTGACATTAAGCTTGATGCTGCAACTTCTACCACCGTGACAGTAAGCTTGATGCTGCAACATCTACCACCGTGACATTAAGCTTGATGCTGCAACTTCTACCACCGTGACAGTAAGCTTGATGCTGCAACTTCTACCACCGTGACAGTAAGCTTGATGCTGCAACTTCTACCACCGTGACATTAAGCTTGATGCTGCAACTTCTACCACCGTGACAGTAAGCTTGATGCTGCAACTTCTACCACCGTGACATTAAGCTTGATGCTGCAACTTCTACCACCGTGACATTAAGCTTGATGCTGCAACTTCTACCACCGTGACAGTAAGCTTGATGCTGCAACTTCTACCACCGTGACAGTAGGCTTGATGCTGCAACTTCTACCACCGTGACATTAAGCTTGATGCTGCAACTTCTACCACCGTGACAGTAAGCTTGATGCTGCAACTTCTACCACCGTGACAGTAAGCTTGATGCTGGAACTTCTACCACCGTGACAGTAAGCTTGATGCTGCAACTTCTACCACCGTGACAGTAAGCTTGATGCTGCAACCTACCACCGTGACATTAAGCTTGATGCTGCAACTTCTACCACCGTGACAGTAAGCTTGATGCTGCAACTTCTACCACCGTGACAGTAAGCTTGATGCTGCAACTTCTACCACCGTGACATTAAGCTTGATGCTGCAACTTCTACCACCGTGACAGTAAGCTTGATGCTGCAACTTCTACCACCGTGACAGTAAGCTTGATGCTGCAACTTCTACCACCGTGACAGTAAGCTTGATGCTGCAACTTCTACCACCGTGACAGTAAGCTTGATGCTGCAACTTCTACCACCGTGACATTATGCTTGATGCTGCAACTTCTACCACCGTGACAGTAAGCTTGATGCTGCAACTTCTACCACCGTGACAGTAAGCTTGATGCTGCAACGTCTACCACCGTGACTGTAAGCTTGACCTTAGCATAGCGACCAGTTCATCATGCAGGATTGACAGTGACCTTCAGTATAGCGGTGACCTTGACACAGCGACCAAGAACAAAAGCTTACGGAAGTGTTCTTGTTATCGGCATCAGCGTTCTAGCGGGGGGGGGGCGCTTAATCATGCTAGTTAAGGGCTCTTGATCCAAAGAACTACAGCTACCTCCTCCCCTTCCTTGGACCAAACCTGACTTCCTCCTGCATGACCCCTTCCTCTTAATAATAATAATAAGAATAAGAATAATAAAACTATTTTATTATTATTATTATTATTATTATTATTCTTGCGTTCACTTTCCGTAATTTAAGGGACATTATTATCGGCGGAAATGAGCGGAAAATTACGCGATTTGGAATCGCGAAATGAGTTTCGCACAGCGGTAAACGTATTGCTGTGTTGGTGCTGGTGTGGAGCTCTTGATCCAGGAAACCTGAGCTGCTCTCCTCTTGGATTAAGGTTGATTTACCAGCCGTTCTCCGGGAGCTGCGTGGGCCCCTGCGGGTTTAGTGCTCTCCCGTGACCATAGAAATAAATGGGTGGGATCAGGGAGCCAGGCAAGGATCAGGGAGGGAAGATGGAGGATCAGGGAGGGAAGATGGAGGATCAGGGAGGGAAGATGGAGGATCAGGGAGGGAAGATGGAGGATCAGGAGGGAAGATGGAAGATCAGAGAGGGAAGATGGAGGATCAGGAGGGAAGATGGAGGATCAGAGAAGATGGAGGATAGGAAGATGGAGGATCAGAGGAAGATGGAGATAGAGGAAGATGAGATCAGAGAGGGAAGATGGAGGATCAGGAGGGAAGATGGAGGATCAGGAGGAAGATGGAGATCAGGAGGGAAGATGAGGATCAGAGAGGAAGATGAGGATCAGGGAGGGAAGATGGAGATCAGGGAGGGAAGATGGAGGATCAGGGAGGGAAGATGGAAGATCAGAGAGGGAAGATGGAGGATCAGAGAGGGAAGATGGAGGATCAGGGAGGGAAGATGGAGGATCAGGGAGGGAAGATGGAGGATCAGGAGGGAAGATGAGGATCAGGGAGGGAAGATGGAAGATCAGGGAGGGAAGATGGAGGATCAGGGAGGGAAGATGGATGATCAGGGAGGGAAGATTGAGGATCAGGGAGGGAAGATGGAAGATCAGGGAGGGAAGATGGAGGATCAGGGAGGGAAGATGGAAGGATCAGGGAGGAGAAGAAATGAGGATCAGGGAGGAAGATGGAAGATCAGGGAGGGAAGATGGAGGATCAGGGAGGAAGATGGAAGGATCAGGGAGGGAAGATGGAAGATCAGAGGGAAGATGGAGGATAGAGGAAGATGAGAAGGAGGGAAGATGGAGGATCAGGGAGGGAAGATGGAAAGATCAGGGAGGGAAGATGGAAGGATCAGGAGGGAAGATGGAGGATCAGGGGGGAAGATGGAGGATCAGGAGGGAAGATGGAGATCAGGGAGGGAAGATGGAGGATCAGGGAGGGAAGATGAGGATCAGGAGGGAAGATGGAAGGATCAGGGAGGGAAGATGGAGGATCAGGGAGGGAAGATGGAAGGATCAGGGAGGGAAGATGGAAGATCAGGGAGGGAAGATGGAGGATCAGGAGGGAAGATGGAAGATCAGGGAGGGAAGATGGAGGATCAGGAGGAAGATGGAGGATCAGAGAGGGAAGATGGAAGATCAGGGAGGGAAGATGGAGGATCAGGGAGGGAAGATGGAAGATCAGAGGAAGATGGAAGATCAGGGAGGGAAGATGGAGATCAGGAGAGGAAGATGGAGGATCAGGAGGGAAGATGGAAGATCAGGAGGAAGATGGAGGATCAGGGAGGGAAGATGGAAGATCAGGAGGGAAGATGGAGGATCAGGGAGGGAAGATGGAGGATCAGGGAGGGAAGATGGAGGATCAGGAGGGAAGATGGAGATCAGGGAGGGAAGATGGAGATCAGAGAGGGAAGATGGAAGATCAGGGAGGGAAGATGGAGGATCAGGGAGGGAAGATGGAAGATCAAGAGGGAAGATGGGGGATCAGAGGAAGATGGAGATCAGGAGGAAGATGGAGGATCAGGGAGGAAGATGGAAGATCAGGGAGGGAAGATGGAGAGATCAGGAGGAAGATGGAAGATCAGGAGGGAAGATGGAAGATCAGGAGGAAGATGGAAGATCAGGAGGAAGATGGAAGATCAGGAGGGAAGATGGAGGATCAGGGAGGGAATATGGAAGATCAGGGAGGAAAGATGGAAAGATCAGGGAGGGAAGATGTAGGATCAGGAGGAAGATGGAAGATCAGGAGGAAGATGGAAGATCAGGGAGGAAGATTGAGGATCAGGGAGGGAAGATGGAGGATCAGGGAGGGAAGATGGAGGATCAGGGAGGGAAGATGGAGGATCAGGGAGGAAAGATGGAGGATCAGGGAGGGAAGATGGAGGATCAGGGAGGGAAGATGGAGGATCAGGGAGGAAGATGGAGGATCAGGAGGGAAGATGGAGGATCAGGGAGGGAAGATGGAGGATCAGGGAGAGGAAGAATGGAGGATCAGGAGAGGAAGATGGAAGATCAGGAGGAAGATGGAGGATCAGGGAGGGAAGATGGAAGATCAGGGAGGGAAGATGGAGGATCAGGAGGGAAGATGGAGGATCAGGGAGGGAAGATGGAGGATCAGGGAGGGAAGATGGAGGATCAGGGAGGGAAGATGGAGGATCAGGGAGGGAAGATGGAAGATCAGGGAGGGAAGATGGAGGATCAGGGAGGGAAGATGGAAGATCAGGGAGGGAAGGTGGAGGATCAGGGAGGGAAGATGGAGGATCAGGGAGGGAAGATGGAGGATCAGGGAGGGAAGATGGAGGATCAGGGAGGGAAGATGGAGGATCAGGGAGGGAAGATGGATGATCAGGGAGGGAAGATGGAGGATCAGGGAGGGAAGATGGAGGATCAGGGAGGGAAGATGGAAGATCAGGGAGGGAAGATGGAGGATCAGGGAGGGAAGATGGAAGATCAGGGAGGGAAGGTGGAGGATCAGGGAGGGAAGATGGAGGATCAGGGAGGGAAGATGGAGGATCAGGGAGGGAAGATGGAGGATCTGGGAGGGAAGATGGAGGATCAGGGAGGGAAGATGGAGGATCAGGGAGGGAAGATGGAGGATGAGGGAGGGAAGATGGAGGATGAGAGAGGAAAAGTCTATGATTGGGAACAAATGATGAAGGATCTGGGTTTATAAATGGAGGATCAGATATAAAAGATAAAGGATCTGGCAGAAAAATATGGAGGATCAGTGAATACAGATAGAGGATCAGGCAGAAAATATGAAGGATCATGCAGAAAATATGGAGGATCAGTGAATGAAGGTGGAGGATCATCCAGAAAATATGGAGGATCAGTGAATAAAGATGGAAGATCATCCAGAAAATATGGAGGATCAGTGAATATGGAGGATCAGTGAATATGGAGGATCAGGCAGAAAATATGGAGGATCAATGAATAAAGATGGAGGATCATCCAGAAAATATGGAGGATCAGTGAATAAATATGGAGAATCAGGCAGAAAATATGGAGGCTCATTCAGAAAATATGGAGGATCAGTGAATAAAGATGGAAGATCAGGCAGAAAATATGGAGGATCAGTGAATAAAGATGGAAGATCAGGCAGAAAATATGGAGGATCAGTGAATAAAGATGCAGGATCAGGCAGAAAATATGGAGGATCAGTGAATAAAGATGGAGGATCATCCAGAAAATATGGAGGATCAGTGAATAAATATGGAGGATCAGGCAGAAAATATGGAGGATCATCCAGAAAATATGGAGGATCAGTGAATAAAGATAGAGGCTCATTCAGAAAATATGGAGGATCAGTGAATAAAGATGGAGGATCAGGCAGAAAATATGGAGGATCAGTGAATAAAGATGGAGAATCAGGCAGAAATTCCGGACAATTAATATAATTTAATGCGAACGAAAGACCTGGATCCTGGATCCTGTGGATCTGGTGTTGGACAGGATCAGAGAGGACGTGAAGACAAACAGGTGTGGAATGAATAAGCAAGATTGGAATGATTTGCAAAGGAAGGGGATGAGAGAGATGAACAATAACGATTAGGGAGAGGGCAGGAATGGATTAGTCTACCAGAAGGGGAGGTTGTAGACATCAATGTTGAAGAGAAACGAGTGTTGATGTTGGCACCAGTGTTGATGTGGCACCAGTGTTGATGTTGGCACCAGTGTTGATGTTGGCACCAGTGTTGATGTTGGCACCAGTGTTGATGTTGGCACCAGTGTTGATGTTGACACTAGTGTTGATGTTGCACCAAGTGTTGATTTGGCACCAGTGTTGATGTTGCACCAGTGTTGATGTTGGCACCAGTGTTGATTTGGCACCAGTGTTGATTTGCACCAGTGTTGATGCTTAGCCATGTGCTAATGATGTTGCACCAGTGTTGATTTGCACCAGTATTGATGTTGACACTAGTGTTGATGTTGCACAGTGTTGATGTTGCACCAGTGTTGATGTTGCACCAGTTTGATTTGCACCAGTGTTGATTTGCACCAGTGTTGATTTGCACCATGTTGATTTGCATTTGCACCAGTGCTGATGTTGGCACCAGTGTTGATGTTGGCATCAGTGTTGATGTTGGCACCAGTGTTGATGTTGACACTAGTGTTGATGTTGGTACCAGTGTTGATGTTGGCACTTGTGTTGATGTTGGCACCAGTGTTGATGTTGGCACCAGTGTTGATGTAGGCACCAGTGTTGATGTTGGCACCAGTGTTGATGTTGGCACCAGTGTTGATGTTGGCACCGGTGCTGATGTTGGCACCAGTGTTGATGTTGGCACCAGTGTTGATGTTGATACTAGTGTTGATGTTGGTACCAGTGTTGATGTTGGCACTTGTGTTGATGTTGGCACCGGTGCTGATGTTGGCACCAGTGTTGATGTTGGCACCAGTATAGTAGATAGATGGTAAATTAGACACATATGCAACACTTGGGTATCTTTATTGAGGAAACGTTTCGCCACACAGTGGCTTCATCAGTCCATACAAAGGAGAATCGTGAAGAACAGGAGGAGAATGAGGTGGTCAGTCCCTCAACGTTGAGTCGATGTTGTCAGTCCATCAATCTTGAATAGAATACAACATATGAGCGTAGAGGAAGCTTATATACTGTAGACAGGAGAGGGATTTCTTCGCTTGTCTATTCCTTGGGCACGACCTACTTCCACATTGGACAAATGTGACACCTCCTACAACTGCTGCACCTCTCCTGTCTACAGTATATAAGCTTCCTCTACGCTCATATGTTGTATTCTATTCAAGATTGATGGACTGACAACATCGACTCAACGTTGAGGGACTGACCACCTCATTATCCTCCTGTTCTTCACGATTCTCCTTTGTATGGACTGATGAAGCCACTGTGTGGCGAAACGTTTCCTCAGTAAAGATACCCAAGTGTTGCATATGTGTCTAATTTACCAACTCGTCGGTTCTCTGAACCATTCATTTACATAGTAGATAGATGGTATGGTATGTATAGTAGATAAATTGTATGGTATAGTATAGTAGATAGATGGTATGGTATAGTATAGTAGATAGATGGTATAGTATAGTAGATAGATGGTATAGTATAGTCGAGTGAAACAAGAACCCTGTACAGGAGGTTCCGTATGTCAATGGTAATAAATGCCGACTGTATTAGTGCTGTTTAGCACTGTAGTGCTATTTAGCACTGTTGTAGTGATATTTAGCACTGCTGTAGTGTTCCTCCTTTCTTATGTTCTAAACTGCATATCACCTAGATATGCAGTTTAGTGAAATATAGTGATGTTGGAGGTATATCACTTAGATATGCAGTTTAGTGAAATATAGTGAAGTTGGAGGTATATCACCTAAATATGCAGTTTAATTAAATATAGTGATGTTGGAGGTATATCACTTAGATATGCACCATGAACCAGTCAACGCGGGGGTTACACTATACCCTGTGGAGGCTGCGACAGGATTTATGTAGGTGAAACGGCAAGAAACCTCGAAACAAACCTCAAAGAACACATTAATGCATGTAGGAACGATAACCTGAACAACGCCTGCGTACAACACCGAAATTCCACCAATCATCTCATGAAATTCAAGGACGCCCGATTAGTAATCAAAGAAATTGATTTCCGCAGACGCAAGTGCCTTGAATCAGCACTTATCGCTGTTTCTAACACAATTAAACAAAACAAAGGCAGCTTCACCATCTCTGAAGTCTTAGCAAGAATCCTCCTGAAAACAGTAAACCCTGCCATCACATAGTCTCTCCTACTAATACCACACAAGCGCATCGCAGGTGTGGAACACTGCTACAGGCCTTCTCTTTTCCAACCTCCTACAAAATATTTGTCTAACCTGTTTTAATACTACCCAAGTAATTGTTTTTATCACCTTTTACTCATGTGCAAGTTGATTGTTCTACCTTATTGTATTAGTACTACTACTACAACTTATATCACTACTACTTCTACCACCACTAGTATTACACCTCACTTTGAGAGTATATATATACCCTCTGTGTCCATGTATTGCTTGTAATGGCTTGGAAAAGATCCTGGAGAGCGAAACGTTGCCACAATAAAATGTCACATTAGTTGCATTTGTGTCCTTTTACTTAACATATTGTCGGTAATTCTACCAATATTAATAAGCAATGAGTGTACTGTATATACATTGTATCACTCTAGGGCGCTTTAAGCATCGTAGTATAGTATGTGTGGGAAGGGTGGCCAGGAGGGCTACCATACCTACCACACCTGACTTCTTACAGAAAATACTACTCACCTTTTGCCCTACATTAAGACTACAAATATTTTGAGGTATTGGTGTCGTAGCGAGGACAGGAATGGTATTGGTGTCGTAGCGAGCACATGAATGGTACGTGTGTCGTAACGAGGACAGGAATGGATGGGTGTCGTACCGAGGACAAGAATGGTATGGGTGTCGTAGCGAGGACAGGAATGGTTTTGGTGTCGTAGCGAGGACAGGAATAGCACGTGTAATATATCTCGTGTGGGCACCACGTGTAATATATCTCTTGAGTGGGTACCACGTGTAATATATCTCTTGTGTGGGTACCACGTGTAATATATCTCTTGTGTGGGTACGACGTGTAATATATCTCTTGTGTGGGTACCACGTGTAATATATCTCTTGAGTGGGTACCACGTGTAATATATCTCTTGTGTGGGTACCACGTGTAATATATCACTTGTGTGGGTACCACGTGTAATATATATCTTTTGTGGGTACCACGTGTAATATATCTCTTGTGTGGGTACCACGTGTAATATATCTCTTGTGTCGGTACCACGTGTAATATATCTCTTGTGTGGGCACCACGTGTAATATATCTCTTGTGTGGGTACCACGTGTAATATATCTTTTGTGTGGGTACCACGTGTAGTATATCTCTTGTGTCGGTACCACGTGTAATATATCTATTGTGTGGGTAAAACGTGTAATATATCTCGTGTGGGCAATACGTGTAATATATCTCTTGTGTGGGTACCACGTGTAATATATCTCTTTTGTGGGTACCACGTGTAATATATCTCTTGTGTGGGTACCACGTGTAATATATCTCTTGTGTGGGTACCACGTGTAATATATCTCTTGTGTTAGTACCACGTGTAATATATCTCTTATGTGGGTACCACGTGTAATATATCTCTTGTGTGGGTACCACGTGTAATATATCTCTTGTGTGGGTACCACGTGTAATATATCTCTTGTGTGGGTACCACGTGTAATATATCTCTTGTGTGGGTACCACGTGTAATATATCTCTTGTGTGGTACCACGTGTAATATATCTCTTGTGTGGGTACCACGTGTAATATATCTCTTGTGTGGGTACCACGTGTAATATATCTCTTGTGTGGGTACCACGTGTAATATATCTCTTGTGTTGGCACCACGTGTAATATATCTCTTGTGTGGGTACCACGTAATATATCTCTTGTGTGGTACCACGTGTATATATCTAAAAAAAAAAAAAAAAAAAAAAAAAAAATATCTCTTGTGGGTACCACGTGTAATATATCTCTTGTGTGGGTACCACGTGTAATATATCCTTGTGTGGGTACCACGTGTAATATATTCTTTGTGGTACCACGTGTAATATATCTTTTGGGTACCACGTGTAATATATCTCTTGTGTGGGTACCACGTGTAATATATCTCTTGTGTGGGACCACGTGTAATATATCTCTTGTGTGGTACCACGTGTAATATATCTTTGTGTACCACGTGTATATATCTCTTGTGTCGGTACCACGTGTAATATATCTCTTGTGGGTAAAACGTGTAATATATCTCGTGTGGTCACGTGTAATATATCTCTTGTGTGGTACCACGTGTAATATCTCTTTTGTGGGTACCACGTGTAATATATCTCTTTGTGGGTACCACGTGTAATATATCTCTTGTGTGGGTACCACGTGTAATATATCTTTGTGTGTACCACGTGTAATATATCTCTTGTGTGGGTACCACGTGTAATATATCTCTTGTGTGGGTACCACGTGTAATTATCTCTTGTGTGGGTACCACGTGTAATATATCTCTTTGTGGTACCACGTGTAATATATCTCTTGTTGGGTACCACGTGTAATATATCTCTTGTGTGGTACCACGTGTAATATATCTCTTGTGTGGGCACCACGTGTAATATATCTTTTGTGGGTACCAAGTGTAATATATCTCTTGTGTGGGTACCACGTGTAATATATCTCTTGTGTGGGTACCACGTGTAATATATCTCTTGTGTGGTACCGTGTAATATATCTCTTGTGTGGTACCACGTGTAATATATCTTTTTTACCGTTAATATATCTCTGGGTACCCGTAATATATCTCTTGTGTGGTACCACGTGTAATATATCTCGTGTGGGCACCACGTGTAATATATCTCTTGTGTGGCACCAGTAATATATCTCTTGTGTGGGTACCACGTGTAATGTATCTCTTGTTTGTACCACGTGTAATATATCTCTTGTGTGGGTACCACGTGTAATATATCTCTTGTGTGGGTACCACGTTTAATATATCTCTTGTGTGGGTACCACGTGTAATATATCTCTTTTTTTTGTACCACGTGTAATATATCTCTTGTGTGGGTACCACGTGTAATATATCTCTTGTGTCGGTACCACGTGTAATATATCTCTTGTGTGGGCAAAACGTGTAATATATCTCTTGTGTGGGTACCACGTGTAATATATCTTGTGTGGGTACCACGTGTAATATATCTCTTGTGTGGTTACCACGTGTAATATATCTCTTGTGTGGGTACCACGTGTAGTATATCTCTTATGTGGGTACCACGTGTAATATATCTCTTGTGTTGGCACCACGTGTAATATATCTCTTGTGTGGGTACCACGTGTAATATATATCTTGTGTGGGTACCACGTGTAATATATCTCTTGTGTGGGTACCACGTGTAATATATCTCTTGTGTGGGTACCACGTGTAATATATCTCTTGTGTCGGTACCACGTGTAATATATCTCTTGTGTCGGTACCACGTGTAATATATCTCTTGTGTCGGTACCACGTGTAATATATCTCTTGTGTGGGCAAAACGTGTAATATATCTCTTGTGTGGGTACCACGTGTAATATATCTCTTGTGTGGTTACCACGTGTAATATATCTCTTTTGTGGGTACCACGTGTAATATATCTCTTTTGTGGGTACCACGTGTAATATATCTCTTGTGTGGGTACCACGTGTAATATATCTGTTGTGTCGGTACCACGTGTAATATATCTCTTGTGTGGGCACCACGTGTAATATATCTTTTGTGTGGGTACCAAGTGTAATGTATCTCTTGTGTGGGTACCACGTGTAATATATCTCTTTTGTGGGTACCACGTGTAATATATCTCTTGTGTGGGTACCACGTGTAATATATCTCTTGTGTGGGAACCACGTGTAATATATCTCTTGTGTGCGTACCACGTGTAATATATCTCTTATGTGGGTACCACGTGTAATATATCTCTTGTGTGGGTACCACGTGTAATATATCTCTTGTGTGGGTACCACGTGTAATATATCTCTTGTGTGGGTACCACGTGTAATGTATCTCTTGTTTGTACCACGTGTAATATATCTCTTGTGTGGGTACCACGTGTAATATATCTCTTGCGTGGGTACCACGTGTAATATATCTCTTGTGTGGGTACCACGTGTAATATATCTATTGTGTGGGTACCACGTGTAATATATCTCTTGTGTGGGTACCACGTGTAATATATCTTGTGTGGGTACCACGTGTAATATATCTCTTGTGTGGGTACCACGTGTAATATATCTCTTGTGTGGGTACCACGTGTAATATATCTCTTGTGTGGGTACCACGTGTAATATATCTCTTGTGTGGGTACCACGTGTAATATATCTCTTGTGTGGGTACCACGTGTAATATATCTCTTGTGTGGGTACCACGTGTAATATATATCTTGCCCTTCTCAAGGGTGATGGGTTCAGAGATTTGTGTGTGTGTTTTGCGAACCCTCATTTGGCAGAGTCGGATAGTCGTATGGACAGACGTATGGCTTCATCTGACGGTCGTATGGCTAGTACGTCTGTCAGTAGCATGGCTGCCCATGTCAGTCTCATGGACAGACGTAATGCTCAATGTGACGGAACTATGGCCTTCGTCTGTCAGTCTTGCTCGATGATCACCACCTGTCTTTATACCCACCCTTTGAGGACTGCCCTTATTGCTGGCTATGGGCTCTTGATCCCAGTAATTGAAGCACACTTCTTCATCGTATTGAACATGATTACTCCCCTCCCTCACTTCCCCAGGTTCACCTCTTCTCCGGGAATGTTGTAATGTTAAAACCCATAAATAGATTTGATTTTACGAGTGATGATAATGGGTAGCAACGGGGGGAAAGCAACGGGAGAAGGGTAGCAACGGGGGGAGGGTAGCAACGGGGGGAGGGTAGCAACGGGAGAAGGGTAGCAACGGGGGAAAGCAACGGGAGAAGGGTAGCAACGGAGAAGGGTAGCAACGGGAGAAGGGTAGCAACGGGGGAAAGCAACGTGAGAAGGGTAGCAACGGGAGAAGGGTAGCAACGGGAGAAGGGTAGCAACGGGAGAAGGGAAGCAACGGGAGAAGGGTAGTAGCGGGAGACGAGTAGCAACGGCACAGGATAACAACGGAGAGGCGTACATTTCAGAGAGTTTTCATTGTACTCTTCATTTACGACCGTTTTCTTTCGTAAATTATTTGAACACTTTTTGTGGAAACTGAACACGTTTCGTCGAAGCTGAACACGTTTCGTCGAAGCTCAACAAGTGTGATCAAACGTGAATAAATCTTTGTCGACGCTGAATACTATTTTTGAACGTGAATAAACCTGTGTATAGAATCCGAATAAAAATCTTTATTAAAGCTGAATAATCCCTTTATTTTCTGCCCACTAAATGAACATATCTTTACTGAGCCTATAAAAAAAAATTACTCAGGATAAATTTTTATTATTATTTTTTGTGAATTCTGGGGTGGGCAAGTTGAATATAATAATGTAACATAACTAACAATAAATATAATAATGACAGTAATAATAATAATAATAATAATAATAATAATAAAGAGGGGATTCCGGTACAGGAAAATGATAAGAAATGTTAGTTGTATTATATATTATATTCTACACATCTCTTATCAATTTCCTGTACCGGATATCTTCATTATTAATATTATTATTATTATTGTTATTATTATTATTGTTGTTGCTGTTATTATTATTGCCATTATTATTATTGCTATTGTTAATTATATTGTATTATATTCAACACAAAACCAATAATAAGAATGACTTATAATGATAATAATAATGAGGGTATCCGGTACAGGAAATTAATAAGAGATGTGTTGAATTTAATATAAATAACAATAACAATAATAATGGCAATAATAATAATGACAATAATAATTAATAATAATGAGGGTATCCGGTACAGGAAATTAATATGAGATGTGTTGAATTTAATATAAATAACAATAACAATAATAATGGCAATAATAATAATGACAATAATAATTAATAATAATGAGGGTATCCGGTACAGGAAATTAATAAGAGATGTGTTGAATTTAATATAAATAACAATAACAATAACAATGACAATAATAATAATGACAATAATAATTAATAATAATGAGGGTATCCGGTACAGGAAATTGATAAGAGATGTTTTAATATCAAAGTATGAGTAAATACGTTTGACTTGGCTCTCAGCTAGATGACAATGGAACCAATGTAAGCCGACTGTTGTCTTTCCATTTTACACTATTTTCGCTGGTGCATTCTTTATACTTCCTTGTTTATAATATATAATTGGTGTTTGTTCTCGTAATTTCTTTCTATGTTTCTAACTGGGTGAGGAAGTGAGCTCAAAGGATGTTCCATATTTACTAAAGAACCTCAGAGCCAGTGGCTCCTGCTCACTGCTAATCCATCAAGTGAGTGCTGAGTCTCTACTTTCTCTCTCTCTCTCTCTCTCTCTCTCTCTCTCTCTCTCTCTCTCTCTCTCTCTCTCTCTCTCTCTCTCTCTCTCTCCGCCTTGCACGCACACAACCCCCCCCCCAACACACTATATATAGTCTACTAGAGGATCGTAATTTCACTTGACTGTCATGGGACTGAGTGCAAATAAGGTGTACTGGAGATCCGCCATGTGTGTGTGTACTCAACTGTACTCACCTATTTCTGGTTGCAGGGGTCGAATCATAACTCCTGGCCCCGCCTCTTCGTGTGTGTGTGTGTGTGAAAATCTTACTTAAGTTAGCTGTGAATCAGTGAACAAGCTGGAGTCCATAAAGGTGTATACAGGTGTTCACAGTCGTATTACCTCTCATGTGACTGTGTACCAGTATTGCTTCTCTCTGCAGTATTGCTTCTCTCTGCAGTATTGCTTCTCTCTGCAGTATTGCTTCTCTCTCAGTATTGCTTCTCTCTGCAGTATTGCTTCTCTCTGCAGTATTGCTTCTCTCTGCAGTATTGCTTCTCTCTACAGTATTGCTTCTCTCTGCAGTATTGCTTCTCTCTACAGTATTGCTTCTCTCTGCAGTATTGCTTCTCTCTACAGTATTGCTTCTCTCTGCAGTATTGCTTCTCTCTGCAGTATTGCTTCTCTCTGCAGTATTGCTTCTCTCTGCAGTATTGCTTCTCTCTGCAGTATTGCTTCTCTCTGCAGTATTGCTTCTCTCTACAGTATTGCTTCTCTCTGCAGTATTGCTTCTCTCTGCAGTATTGCTTCTCTCTGCAGTATTGCTTCTCTCTGCAGTATTGCTTCTCTCTGCAGTATTGCTTCTCTCTGCAGTATTGCTTCTCTCTACAGTATTGCTTCTCTCTGCAGTATTGCTTCTCTCTGCAGTATTGCTTCTCTCTACAGTATTGCTTCTCTCTGCAGTATTGCTTCTCTCTGCAGTATTGCTTCTCTCTACAGTATTGCTTCTCTCTACAGTATTGCTTCTCTCTGCAGTATTGCTTCTCTCTGCAGTATTGCTTCTCTCTGCAGTATTGCTTCTCTCTGCAGTATTGCTTCTCTCTGCAGTATTGCTTCTCTCTGCAGTATTGCTTCTCTCTGCAGTATTGCTTCTCTCTGCAGTATTGCTTCTCTCTGCAGTATTGCTTCTCTCTGCAGTATTGCTCTCTTCATATGCACGCTATTGTTTGTCTCTCTGAAGTTTGCTGCTAATGTTTCTCCAGTGCTGAGTCCTTGTTGTGTTGGCTCCTAAGTCGATGCTGTATTGCAACCTAAGTTTCTGCAGCGCTGCATTTTGATTCAAGAAATAACTTGAGAAGTTAGCTCCATCAAAAGGTTTTTTTATTAGCAGTACATCTGGACAAGACAGACCCGCCTTAAGTCTGTCTTAACTTGCTAAAAGCATCTTTTGTCTCTTTCTTTTTGTGTTCGTTAACTGTAAATAAAAGCTTTTGTTATACATACACCAGCGGTGACAACCTAGCAAGGTAGGTTGATAAGCGTATTTACACTAAGCAACCTAGTTGCTGTTAGTAAATCTGCTCATCAATAATCAGTGCGTCTACATTTCTTATAGTATCTTTGTTGAGGTGGAATCTCTAAATTTATTGTGCCATCATCAATCAAATTTTAGAGTCAATCAAATTATATGTATATGACTAAAAATTAATTAAAAGCTTCATTATTTTATCGATCGAATATGAATAATAGATATCAACTAGTGAACAAATTATGATTATATGTATGTTTCCTGATTAATATATATATATATATATATATATATATATATATATATATATATATATATATATATATATATATATATATATATATATATATATATATATATATTCTTTTCTCTTTTTACTTTAGTAATGTATACAGAAGGGGTTACTAGCCCCTTGCTCCCGGCATGTTAGTCGCCTCCTACGATACGCATGACTTATAGAGGAAGAATTCTTTTCCACTTTCCCCATGTAGACAAGCGGAACTGAACAAGAACTAGTAAGAAAATAGAAGAAAACCCAGAGGGGTGTGTATATATATGCTTGTACATGAATGTGTAGTGTGACCTAAGTGTAAGTAGAAGTAGCGAGATGTACCTGAAATCTCGCATGTTTATGAGACAGAAAAAGACACCAGCAATCCTACCATCATGTAAAACAATTACAGGCTACAGTTTTACACTCGCTTGACAGGACGGTAGTACCTCCCTGGGCGGTTGCTGTCTACTAAACAACCTACTACCTAGTATATATATATGCAGAACAAACAATGTGAAAAAATAGTAAAATTCCAAGCGCTTTCGTGATTTCTCACATTATCCTTGATAATGTGAGAAATCACGAAGCGCTTGAATTCTATTATTTTTCACAGTGATTGTTCTGAATATTGTGATATAACCTGTTTACTTTGATCTTATTTGCATATATATATATATATATATATATATATATATATATATATATATATATATATATATATATATATATATATATATATAGCATATATATAAATATGCATATATATAAATATACATATATATATATATATATATATATATATATATATATATATATATATATATATATGCATATATATATATATATATATATATATATATATATATATATATATATATATATATATATATATATACATATATATATATATATATATATATATATATATATATACATATATATTATATATATATATATACATTATATATATATAAATATACATTATATATATATATATATATATATATATATATATATATATAATATATATATATATATATATATATATATATATATATACATATATATTATATATATATATAAATATATATATACATATATATTATATATATACATATATATATATATATATATATATATATAAATATACATTATATATATATATATATATATATATATATATATATATACATATATATATATATATATATATATATATATATATATATATACATATATATATATATATATATATATATATATATATATATATTTATATATATATATTAATATAATATATATATACATATATTCATATACATATATATTCATATATTATATATATATATACATATATATTATTGTGAGGGAAAAGTAGTTGTAAATAAGGTAACGGTTGTTCAGTCAGCCGGGAGCATTATTAACGAGTTACAGCCAGCAATTCCATCTAGCGGGCTGGAGCTAAACTCTTGTTCCCGGTTGTCTGAGGGTTTTTACTTTCTACTCTGGTAGTATGACTCTTACCTGGTGTCGGTTGGGGAGTGGAAAGTCACTTCACCTTCACTCTTCTCCGAATCAGCTCTGCCGCTGGACTGGTTCTCCAGGACAGACGCATGACTTACGAGCAAGATTTTCCCTGGACTTAACGGGAATTCCTCAACAACTCCTCTCTAGTTTCTAACTTGTGTGCGTTAGAGGGTGTTGCAGAAGATCTCATCTACCTTTGGATACCTACAGTGTGGTATTTCAACCTCGTGGTCCCAGGAGATTCACCATCTACTACGGAGACATACCACCTACAGAGAGACAACCATCATCTATTCTCCCCCTCTCCGGTTATTACCTCCTGTCTCACCAACAGACCTGAACCACAACGGATATATATCTTTTTATTTCTATTTAATTTTATATTAAAATCCAGAAAAAAACATCTTATTATAAATATCCTACGGTTTACTATTATTTATTAATTTTTCCATCAATATTTTGTTCAGGGGAAGGCGTTTCCCTGACAATTATATATATGTATATATATATATACATATATATTATATATATACATTATATATAATATATATATATATATATATATATATATATATATATATATATATATATATATATATATATATATATATATATATTAATATATATATATATATATATATATATATTAAATATATATATATATATATATATATATATTAAATATATATATATACATATATATTATATATATATATATATACATATATATTATATATATACATATATATATATATATATATATATATATATATATATATATAATGTAGACAGCAACCACTCAGGGAGGTACTACCATCCTGCCAGGTGACTGTGAAACAGAAACCTGAAACTGTTTTACATGATGGTAGGATTGCTGGTGTCTTTTTCTGTCTCATAAACATGCAAGATTTCAGGTACGTCTTGCTACTTCTACTTACACTTAGGTCACACTACGCAAACATGTACACGTTTATTGTATACACACTCATCTGAGTTTTCTTGATTTTATCTTAATAGTTCTTGTTCTTATTGCTTTTCCCTTTCATATCCATGGGGAAGTGGAATAAGAATCTTTCCTCCGTAAGTCATGCGTGTTGTAAAAGTCAACTAAAATGCCGGGAACAATGGGCTAGTAACCCCTTTTCCTGTATAGCTTACTAAAAAGAAGAAGAAGAAAATCGTCAAAGTGGGATGTTTGAATGTGCGTGGATGTTGTGCGAATGATAAGAAAGAGATGATTGTAGATGTTATGAATGAAAAGAAGCTGGATGTCCTGGCTTTAAGTGAGACAAAGCTGAAGGGGTAGGAGAGTTTCAGTGGGGAGAAATAAATGGGATTAGATCAGGGTTTCAAATAGAGTTAGAGCTAAAGAAGGAGTGCAATAATGTTGAATAATCATTTATGGCAGGTAAAGAAGGAATATAAATGTATAAATTCAAGGATTATGTGGAGTAAAATAAAGGTTGGATGTGAAAAGTGGGTTATAGTAAGTGTTTATGCACCTGGAGAAGAGAAGTGTAGAGGAGAGAGAGATTTTGGGAAATGTTGAGGAGTGTGTGGGAGTTTTAAAACCCAAATGAGAGAGTAATTGTGGTTGGGGATCTTAATGCTAAAGTGGGTAAAAATGTTGTGGATGGAGTAGTAGGTAAATTTGGGGTGCCAGGGTAAATGTAAATGGGGAGCCATTAATTGAGCTATGTGTAGAAAGAGGTTTGGTAATAAGTAATACATATTTTATGAAAAAGAGGATAAATAAATATACAAGGTATGATATAGCACGTAAGGAAAGTAGTTTGTTGGATTATGTATTGGTGGATAAAAGGTTGATGAGTAGGCTTCAGGATGTACATGTTTATAGAGGGGCAACGGATATATCAGATCATTATTTGGTTGTAGCTACAGTTAGAGTAAAAGGTAGATGGGACAAAAAGAAAATGGCAACAGCAAGTAAGAGAGAGGTAAAAGTGTATAAACTAAGGGAGGAGGAAGTTAGGGTGAGATATAAGCAACTATTGGCAGAAAGTGGGCTAGTGCAAGTAGGAGTAGTGGGGGTTGAAGAGAGTTGGGATAGTTTTAAAAATGCAGTATTAGAATGTGGGCAGAAGTTTGTGGTTATAGGAGGGTGGGCAGGAGGAAAGAGGAGTGAGTGGTGGAATGAAGAAGTAAAGGGTGTGATAAAAGAAAAAAAGGTAGCTTATGAGAGGTTTTTACAAAACAGAAGTGTTAGTAGAAGAGCAGAGTATATGGAGAGTAAAAGAAAGGTGAAGAGAGTGGTGAGAGAGTGCAAAAGAAGAGCGGATGAAAGAACGGAGAGGCTCTGTCAAGAAATTTTGCTGAAAACAAGAAAAATTTTGGAGTGAGATAAACAAGGTAAGAAAGCCTAGGAACGAATGGATTTGTCAGTTAAAAACAGAGTAGGGAGTTAGTAGATGGGGAGCTGGAGGTATTGGGTAGATGGCGGGAATATTTTGAGGAACTTTTAAATGTTGATGAAAAAGGGAGGCGATAATTTCATGTACTGGCCAGGGAGGTACAACATCGTTTAGGAGTGAAGAAGAGCAGGATGTGAGTGTGGGGGAGGTGCGGAGGCATTACGAATGAAAGGTAAGCAGCTGAATTGACGGAATCATGACAGAAATGTTAAAAGCAGGGGGATATAGTGCTGGAGTGGTTGGTTTTTTTGTTTAATAAATGTATGAAAGAGGGAAGGTACCTAGGGATTGGCAGGAGCATGTATAGTTCCTTTATATAAAGGGAAGGGGATAAAAGAGAGTGTAAAATTATAGGGGAATAAGTTTACTGAGTATACCAGGTAAAGTGTATGGCAGGGTTATTATTGAAAGAATTAGAGGTAAGACAGAGAGTAGGATTGCAGATGAGCAAGGAGGCTTTAGAGTGGGTAGGGGATGTGTAGATCAAGTGTTTACAGTGAAGCATATATGTGAACAGTATTTAGATAAAGGTAGAGAAGTTTTTATTGCATTTATGGATTTAGAAAAGGCATATGATAGAGTGGATAGGGGAGCAATGTGGCAAATGTTGCAAGTGTATGGAATAGGTAGTAAGTTACTGAAGGCTGTAAAGAGTTTTTATGAGGATAGTGAGGCTCAGGTTAGGTGTGTAGGAGAGAGGGAGATTACTTCCCGGTAAAGTAGGTCTTAGACAGGGATGTGTAATGTCACCATGGTTGTTTAATATATTTATAGATGGGGTTGTAAAAGAAGCAAATGCTAGGGTGTTGGGGAGAGGGGTGGATTAAATTATGGAGAATTAAATGCAAATGGGAGTTGACACAGTTACTTTTTGCTGATGATACTGTGCTTATGGGAGATTCTAAAGAAAAGTTGCAAAGGTTAGTGGACGAGTTTGGGAGAGTGTGTAAAGGTAGAAAGTTAAAGTGAACATAGATAAGAGTAAGGTGATGAGGGTATCAAACGATTTAAATAAAGAAAATTGGATATCACATTGGAGAGAGGGATTATGGAAGAAGTAAATGTTTTCAGATATTTGGGAGTTGATGTGTCAGCGATGGTTTATGAAGGATGAGGTTAACCATAGAATTGATGAAGGAAAAAGGTGAGTGGTGCATTGAGGTATCTGTGGAGACAAAAACGTTATCCATGGAGGCAAAGAAGGGAATGTACGAAAGTATAGTGGTACCAACACTCTTATATGGGTGTGGAGCATGGGTTGCAAATGCTGCAGCGAGGAGGAGGCTGGAGGCAGTGGAGATGTCCTGTCTAGGGCAATGTGTGGTGTAAATATTATGCAGAAAATTCGGAATGTGGAAATTAGGAGAAGGTGTGGAGTTACTAAAAGTATTTGTCAGAGGGCTGAAGAGGGGTTGTTGAGGTGGTTTGGTCATTTAGAGAGAATGGATCAAAGTAGAATGACTTGGAGAGCGTATAAATCTGTAGGGGAAGGAAGGCGGGGTAGGGGTCGTCCTAGAAAAGGTTGGAGGGAAGGGGTAAAGGAGGTTTTGTGGGCGAGGGGCTTGGACTTCCAGCAAGCATGTGTGAGCGTGTTAGATAGGAGTGAATGGAGACGAATGGTTTTGGGACATGACGATCTGTTGGAGTGTGAGCAGGGTAACATTGTGTGAAGGGATTCAGGGAAACCAGTTAATTGATTTAGTTGGACTTGAGTCCTGGAAATGGGAAGTACAATGCCTGCACTTTAAAGGAGGGGTCTGAGATAGTGACAGCTGGAGGGACTTTTCTCAGCTGTCGTATCTGAGCTCCTCTGCAAAGACAGTGATTATGTATGAGTGTGGTGAAAGTGTTGAATGATGATGAAAGTTTTTTCTTTTTGGGGATTTTCTTTCTTTTGGGTCACCCTGCCTCGGTGGGAGACGGCCGACTTGTTGAAAAAAAAAAAATATATATATATGAAACTCATGATTGGGTTCATACTGAGGCCCGTGGTTCGTTTCCCCAGTACGAGTGGAAACTTTTGGGGCGTTTTTTCTTTATGACACCTGCTGTCCCTGTTCACCTAACGGTAAAAAGGTTTCCTGGGTTTAGCCGACTGGTGTGGGTCGCACCCCGGGAAAAAAATTAACCTTTTGCCCGTTTGCTCTGCATATCAAGGATTTCTAAAATATGTCCTGATGTCAGCTAGGCTTATTTGTTGTATCATGTATTTGTAAAAATAAAGATTATTATTATTAAAACCAGATTTTTGCCCTTTTGATTTTTTTTGTAACTTTTGCTGAATAATTTGGTTTTCTTCGGGCGGCGGCATCCGGCGCGGGGGCGGATCACGCAGGCGGCGGCCATGGGAAGCTGCGGGGCCCCATCAGGCAGCGAAAAAGGGATTTCTTAATTCTCTCTATCTTTTTCATCCAGATATTTAAAAGGTAATTAATAACTTGGGAGGAAAAAAACCCTTTTAACTGCCCATCTACGTGATCTTCCAGTGGGAATTTAATGGTAGAATAACTCCTGGAGAGAGGGGTGAGGGTGAGTGTTACTAATTTTGGGGGAGAAATATTAAGGGTATGAGGGAAAGGGGGATGTGGGGGATCGTGGGGAAAGGGGGACTGTGTGTGGAAATGTAAGAAAATTGGGGGTAACTAGGGGGGAAGTGTCACTAGGGTAAAGGCAGTGTCACTTGGGTGGGGGGATTTCACCAGGGGGGAGGAAGTGCCCAGGGTAGGAGTGTCCCCGGGGGTGAGAGAGGGGTGCCCCAGGGTGAGGGGGGCAGTGCTGGACAGACTAACATCGGCACCTTCAATATTGCTCCACTTGCAAATTATAATTAAAGATATAACACATGCGTCACACAATAACCCCGGTAATGGGGGACGTGTTCATTACGTTTGTCGACGTTGGGGGAGTATCGATGCTTTATTAGTGACAAGTTTTTGAAGTGTTACGACGTTTTATAACTGCAGTGACGTTTATGACGGTTTGTAAGTGCGTATATATATATATATATATATATATATATATATATATATATATATATATATATATATATATATATATATATAAAAAAAAGCCCTTTTCAAAAAAATATTTTTTTCGTTTAAAGATATATATTTTTCATTTATTTTAAATTTAAAAAAATAATAATTTTGTCCCAAAAAGAACCTTAAAATTTAAACCCAACCTTATTAAAAAAGAGAAATTTTAATTTACCCCTAATCCAACTAAATATTTTTAGATAAGTTTACAATTATTTAATAATTAAAAAACGCAACGAAATATATATTTTTCGTTGGGTTTTAAAGAATTACTTTTTGAAATTATTGCATACAAAAATTCTCGCTTGCCTTATTCGGCAAGAAGAGCGTTGCTTTTTAAGCCAAAATAGCAAGTTTTACCTATTTCGGCCCCTATATGCATACTATAGATACGGGCATGGTGTTAGGCTATGTGGTGATAAAGAATAATGGGAAAATTCATGAACGTCTGGTTATTTGGTCAAAAAGGAATAAGGGGAAAACCATGGAAGATTCATAAGTAACCAACATATAGGCATAATTAGGATATGGGAAAATTATGATTATATGAAGAGATTTTTTCGAACATTCTGGGAATGACCCCGTGATTCGGTATTTTAAGCAGGAAAATGAGCACATGTGACTTTTTTTTTTTTAAAAAAGGGTTTCAAAACATAATATCGTTGTTTTGTCTGGGGAATTATCCTTGGTGCAAATGATCTCGTGTGTCACGTGACCCTGTTGACGGTGATTACATGAAACTTGGGACTGGCTGTTATATCTCCCATTATTCTGTTTCCGCTTACTGTAAACTGGGAGGCCCTCTGCAACCCTGCCCCACATGGGGGGGGGGGAAGGGCCCCCCCGCCCCTGCCCCCTTTGGGGGTGGGGTGAGGGGGCCCTTAACCCTGCCCCCATGGGAGGTGTGGGTGAGGAGGCCCCTTTTGCAACCCTGCCCCACATGGAGGTGTGGGTGGGAAAGGGCCCCTGCAACCCTGCCCCACATGGGAGGGGTGGGGGAGGCCCTCTGCAACCCGCCCCCCAGGGAGGTGGGTGAGGAGGGGCCCCCCGGGAACCCTGCCCCCCATGGGGGGGTGGGGGGAGGCCCCTCTGCAACCCTGCCCCACATGGGGGGGGGGGAGGAGGCCCTCTGCAACCCCCGCCCCACATGGGAGGGTGGGTGAGGGGGGGCCCTCTGCAACCCTGCCCCCCTGGGGGGGGGGGTTGATTTAACTGACAGCATCCCATCTTGGAAAAAAGCTGGCGGTGTCCCCGCTAACTTACTCTGAGAGAACTTTTCCCCCCATTTCTTCTGTTGCTGTCCTTGCAATATTGCATAGTCCTGACGCACGGAGACCTGTGAAAGATTTCCATTCCTCGTGGCTTGTCTTGCATTGTTAAGGTTCGCCTGTTTTGCGATTGTATTGATTTATGTTTTTAAATATAATATATATATATATATATATATATATATATATATATATATATATATTTTTTTTGTGTGTGTGTTGTGTGTCGTGCCTAATAGGTAAAAAAATAATTAGCAAGAAATCATTTAAAATTAAGTCCTTTCTAAAATTGTCTCTTATAGGTTTAAAAAATATATTTTTTTTTATTTATGTTAATTCAAAAATTTATAATTTTTTCACCAAAAAGGGAAACTTTCAAAAAATTTTTCCTTTTTATATATATATATATATATATATATATATATATATATATATATATATATATATATATATATATATATATATATATATATATTTTGTTGGGTTAAGGGAAAAATTTGGGTTTTGGCTTAAATAGGGAACCCCTCACCCCTTTCCATATAAGACAAGTGAAAATTTGTGTATGCAATAATTTCGCCTAACATTTGAACATAACGAAAAAAATATATTTCATTGTGTTTGTTTATTATTAAATTAATGTTAACGTATCTAAAATATATTTAGTTGGGGTTTGGGTAAATTAAAGGGGCTTTTTGTTAAAAAAAGGTTAGGTAGGTTTTCAAAGTTTCTCTTGGGACAAAAATTTAAATTTTTTTTCATTAACATAAATGGGAAAAAAAATATACACTATCTTTAAACGTATAAGAGAAAATTTTAGAAAAAGGGCTTAATTTTTAAAAGAGTTCTTGCTAATTGACCAGTTTTACCTAATCGGGAAAAAAAAAAAAAATATATATATATATATATATATATATATATATATAAAATATATTTTGCCCTTCATAATTTTCCCCCCTTCACCCTTTTCCTTCCCCCAGCTCCCCCCTCCCCCCCCCTTTTCCCTAACCACCCCACGGCTCACTCTCCCCCCCCGCTGCACCCTCCCCCCCCAAGTGCCCCCCCCCCTCCCCCTTCCCCCTTTCCCCCCCCCGTTCCTCTCCCCCCACAGCTGCACCCCCCCCCACAGCTGCACCCCCCCCCCCCCACAGCTGCCCCTCCCCCTCACAGCTGCACCCCCCCCCATACAGTTCACCCCCCCCCCTCACAGCTGCACCCCCCCTAAAAAGTTGCACCCTCCCCCCTCACAGCTGCACCGTCTCTCCCCCCTTTCACCCCCCCCCACGGCATCCTTCCTCCCCGCTTTTCCCTTTCACAGCTGCACCCTCCCTTCCACAGCTACCCCCCCCATCTCCCCCCCCTTTCCCCCTAGCTGCCCTTTCCCCTCCCCCATTTTCACCCCTTCAAAAAGCTGCTCCCCCCCCAAAACCTGCCCCTCTCCCCCTTTTTTCACCCTCCCAGTTGCTCCCCCCCTCCCTCCCCCCCCCTCCCCCCCGCTTCCCCCCCCCCTCACAGATGAAATTTCCCCCCCCCCAATTTTTCACCTTCCCCCCCAAAAGCTGTTTTTCCCCCCCGGCTTCCCCTCTCCCCACATTTTCACCCTAAACAGCTCCCCCTTTCCCCGTGCCCCACACAGCTCCCCCCACACACCGGCACCTTCACAAAGCTCACCCTCACACGGGGGCCCCCCCCCCAATCCCTCACAATGCACCCTCACACAGCTGCCCCCCTACACAGCTGCCCCCCCTCCCCCAAAAGCTCCCCTCCCCCCCACCCCAGCTGCCCCTTCACACAGCTCCCCCCTCACACAGTGCACCCCACACAGTGCACCCTCACACAGCTGTCCCCACACAGCTGCCCCCCAAAAAACTGCACTCCAAAGCGGGCCCCCCCAACAGTTGCCCCCTTCACACAGCTGCCCCCTCCCGCTGCCCCCTCACACAGCTCCCCACTCCACGCTGCCCCCTCACACATTTGCCCCCCCTTTCACCGCTCCCCCTTCACACAGCTGCCCCCTCACCCTGCACCTCACACAGTTCCCCCCTTACCAGCTCACCCCACCAGCTGCCCCCTGGCACCCCCCCCGTGCACCCCCGCTGCCCCTCCCCGCTGAAACCCCCCCGCTGCACCCCCACAGCTCCCCCTTTCACACAGCTGCCCCTCCACCCCCCCTTTCACACAGCTGCACCCTCACACACCACCTCACACAGCTGCACCCCCCGCTGCACCCTCACACAGCTGCCCCCCAAAAGCTCCCCCCTCACAGCTGCCCCCTCACACAGCTGCCCCCTCACACAGCTGCACCTCACCAGCTGCACCCCACACAACCCTCACACCGCTCCCCCCCACACAGCTGCCCCCCCCCAGCTGCACCCTCCCATGCCCCCACACAACTGCATCCTCACACAGCTCCCCCTTACAATGCCCCACACACCCCCCCACACAGCTCCCCCCCAAAAAGCTGCACCCTCCCAGCTGCCCCTCACCGCCCCCCCAAAAAAGTCACCCCCACACAGCTGCCCCCACAAGCTGCACCTCACAAAAAGTGCACCATCCACGCTGCTTCCCCCCTGACCCCCCCCCGCTGCCCCCCCCGCTGCCCCCTTTACTCAGTCCCCCTCACCAGTGCGCCCCCCCGCTCCCCCTTCCCCAAAGCTCACCCCCACACAGCTCCCCTTTTCACCAGCTGCACCCTCCCGCCACCCCACAGCTCCCCCTCAAAACAGTGCACCTCCACGCTGCACCCCACACAGCTGCCCCCTCCCCGCTGCCCTCCACATCCCCTTTCACACAGCTCCCCCCTCACACGGCTGCACCCCTCCACAGCTCCCCCCTCCCAGCTGCCCCTCACACAGCTACACCCCCAAAAGCTGCACTCCCCGCTGCACCCTCCACAGCTGCCCCCTCACACAGCTGCACCCCCCCCCCTTCACACAGCTCCCCCTCACACAGTGCCCCCTCACCAGCTGCCCCACACAGCTCCCCCCCCTCAAAATGCTTCCCCCTCACAGCCCCCTCACACAGCTGCCCCCTCACACAGCTGCACCCCACCAGCTGCCCCCCACACAGCTCCCCCCTTTTCAACGCGCCCCCTCCCCACCTCCCCCCCCAAAAGCTGCACCTCCACAGCGGGACCCTCACCAGTCCCCCTCACACAGCTGCACCCCACACAGCTCCCCCTCACCCCGTGCCCCCTCCACAGCGCACCTCCACCTGCCTTTCACCGCTGCCCCTCCCAGCTGCACCCCCAAACAGCACCCCCCACACAGTCCCTCTCCACAGCTGACCCCCCACACAGCTGCACCCTCACACAGCCCCCTCACACAGCTGCACCTCACACGGGCCCCCCCCTCACACGCTGCCCCCCACACAGTTGCCCCCTCACACAGCTGCCCCCACACAGCTGCCCTCACACAGCTGCCCCCTCACACAGCTGCACCCCCTTTTCCCCTAAGTTTCCCCCTCCCGTCCCCCCTCACACAGCTGCCCCTCACACAGCTGCACCTTCCCCTCCCAAAATTATTTCCCTAGTCCCTTTGGGAAACTTTTTAAATTAAATGCTACAACTGAAAACATCGTTCACCCCCCTTTTTTTTTCCCCCCCCATTATCCTTTCCCCTTTTTCTTCCCCCCCCCCCTTTTTTTTTTCCCCTCCATTGCCTTTTTTTTTTTTTTCCCCTCCATTCCCTTTCCCCCTTTTTTAAATTTCATTATTTCCCCTTTTTTTTTTTTTTTTCCCTTTTTTTTCCCCTTTCCTTTTTGTTTTTCCCTTTCCCCCCCTTTTTCTTCCTTCTTTTTTTCTTCTTCCTTCCCCCTATTCTGTTCCCCCTTTCCCCCTCCTTCATCCTTTCTTTTTTTTTCTTCTTTTTTAAAAAATTTTAAACTTACCCAGTTTACCGGGGAGAGTTTTCCAACGCCCCCGGGCTCGGTCGGGAGACCGGGCCCATGGTGGATCGGGGTTTGATCAACCAGGCTGTTCTGCTGGCCGCACGACACTGACTCAACCACACCCCGGTTTCAGGTACACTTTAGTTGCCTGTCCAGTCCCTTTTTGAAGCAGCCAGTGGTCTATTGGAATCCCTTATGTATGCGGGGAGGCTGTTGAACAGTCGGGGGCCCCCCCTTTATGGTGTTTTTCCCCCCAATGTATGTGGCCCCCTGCTTTTAAATGGGTAAAGGGCATCCCTGCCGAGTTTTTTGCTTTCAGTGAGTGATTTTCTTTTTCCCTTTTTTTGGTGCAATCAGTCCAGGACCCAAATGTATTTTTCATGTAACTCCCCGCCTGGGGTTGGGAATACAGATCAAGGCCCTTTCCCCCCCTTTCCCCAGTAATTTGGGCCCCCTTTTATCGACTTATGTGTCCCGGGAAAAGTTCTTTGTATGTTCCCCGGTCTGAAAGCCCCCCCCCTTTTAAGGGGGGGGCCGTTAGTACAGCAGTATTTCCAGCCTAGAGAAACAAGCGATTTGAA